>JAIPRL010004024.1:0-41676 GCA_025469235.1 Pemphigus obesinymphae | reverse complement strand
AAACCCAAAAAAATTAAAAAAAAAAAAAAAAAAAAAAACGAAAAAAAAACCGGTCACTATTGCGTATAGTATTGGATATATTGAACTTTAAACGTACCGTATAAATCATTCCTGACGATAAAAACGATTCGGACCGGAGCCCGGTGTGTGCGATATGCAATACCAACGCATACGTATATTATTACAGTGAAAAATTTGAATATCTTATAATTATGTATGTCACCGTATTATATTGAATACTAGCTTGGGTATTGAAACTCCTTCACTGAACCAAATATATCTGTGATTTCAATAAAAAAAATACAGTTTAATTTAATAATATGGTTGTTAATATTAATACGTCCAATAAAATTTTTGTTGATTTAGAAATAAAACATTTGTTAATTTAACAGTAAAATGACAAAACGTATTATTGATTTAACAATATATATCTTTGGTCGATATCTCGGGTAAAATTGTCCAATTGAATATACATTTATTTGTATTAACAAATATTTTGTTAATTCGATTATAAATATTTTGTGTCAATTTCTTTCTTTCTTTCTTCTTCGTAGAACAAACGGCCCATTTATTAATAATAGCATATTTTAATATAGTAATGAAATTTGTATTAATTTTACAAATTATTTTTATTAAATAATAACTAATATATTTTGTGAAATTTACAAAATAAATTTGTTATTGTAAACACATTTTTTATTAATTATATTAAAATAATAAAAGTTGTATTATTTTAACAAATATTCGTGTTTATTAAAATTTGATTATTGCATATTGTTAATTCTACCAATGATATTTGGTTTAGTGCATATTATATTACATACTGATTTGAGTGAAACACCTACCGGGTACAACTCCTTGTCAGTGCAATGCCTTTGAGTCATACATTCGTTTTTATTTTTTTTTAATTCACTTTTCTTTATTAAAATATTAAAAGTACAAAATAATCATATTACAAGAAACGTTTTTTTTCCACAGTTCTTAGTGATAACAAGATATCACTATTAACAATCATTGGTTCACCAATATGACTCAAAGGGTTAGATTATTTGTAATAGTTCAATATTATTTTTAGTGCGAAACCTTGAATTTGTAACTCCAATTGAGCGTGACACTTTGTAAGTGTAACTTTTTTCGAGTACAATACCTCATTAGTATAATAGTTACTTTTGAGTGTGATTCGCATATCCGCGGTTTATGTATTTTATCGGAAATAATATTGTTAAATAATTAATTTAAAAAATATTCTGTCTAACGCAGAAACTGGAGTTCACCTTCTAGAAGATATTCGTTCACCCCTAAAGTGTTTCTGGCGAATAGGTTAATAAAGTATAAGTAATCCGACGATCGATCAAACTTGCATTTCTCGGATTTTAATAAGAAATCGAACTTGGCCTTATACCTTGTTCTCGCCTGAGCTTAATATCGGTTTTGCGAATGATGATATACGAATCCATACGAACGATGATGATTATTTCTGGCGTTTGCACGCAATTCATAATAATAATTCTGGAATCTCTATAGTCGATACTTTTAAGAGATCATTTTTTGATTATTATTATTATTATTAATATTATTATTTTACAGCGGTCTCCTAATGTCGTGGAAAACAACTACCTTTTGTACTAAACGTACTTTTATACGAGAAATAACAAAATACTTATACAGTGCGTATACGTTGTGCTTATACAGTGCGTCGTATACATATATCGTGTGTACGATATGTATGATGTCCTCTTAAAATCATGAATCGACTCAAATACATCCGCTGAGTATATATTATTTGGTTTTATTTGAGAATTTGTGAATTGCTATTTCTGGGTTCATTTTTAGGATTAGAACCAAAATGGCACCGTGCAATAATTTTTATACTCAAATATGTGAACTGTAATAGCACGGTTTTTAGTTGAACAGATAAACCGTTTCTTAACCACGGAGGCACGGTTATTGCACCAATTTTTAAACCAACAATGCACGGTTTATCTCATGTTAAATATTGTATTCATAATCAGTGTGTGAACGTATTATGACCGTTCAGTGCACCATAAAGATCGGTTAATGAACCACAATCGTAATACAAAAAAAAACGGAAATAACACCAAATAATGTATAAATTGTTACTCGGGTATAGGCACTGACAGTTACCGATAGTTTTATATTTGTTTTGGCCTCCCTCTAACATCCGAGCGTTGATTAAAGGTCTGTACGACACGAAATCGGTCCAAACTGACGTGTAAGAGTCGTACACTGTACGAAGACGTGTGTTCGTATACACAATTTATTACAATGTATTCTACACTACCCTTCGTACTACGAGCACGGAGGGTTAAGGGACTTCCGAACATAATCGATTAATTTCGACGATAAGAGTGAATATATTATTATTATTATTATTATTATGTATAGTCGCGACCCGTTTATTGAATCATGGCCGTGTGTGCACGGAATCGACGGATCAAATCCACAGCCTCCCCCGTCCGAACTGTCGTGTTCTTGCGTGTTATACGTGTATGTCATCTGCACCGCTAGGCCCTTTCACCCGTCCCCCACCCACCCCGAATTGTAATTTCTAGTCGAAAATATTTTGATATCGTGTTAAAATTGTCGTTCAATAACATTTGTAATAAAGAAAAAGTCGGTAACCTGCACAGTAGGTATACTGCCATTTATATAATATAGCTTTCGGTAGAATGTTTATTTTGATCAGGGTTAGCGCGTCGTTACCTTGACAACGTCAAACGTGAAAAATGAATACTTTCATCAATAAACTGTTATTATTATATATAAATAAAATATAAAACTTAGGGTCTCTTTTTGCACGATATACAAAAAACAAAAAATAATTAAAAAATCGTCGAACATACTTTTTAAAAATTTTGTTGAATTTTGAGTGAAAACAATTTATGATTCCCAAAATACAGTAAAATATTGCATGTATAATATAGCTGCGTATTAAAACGTGTGAAAAACGTACAATTTTCACTATTTTGTTATATTTTTGAAATTATGAATTGCTCTCGTTCATTGAAAACTAAACCAAATTCTTCAAAAGTTTTTCTCAATATTATCGATAAATAACTCTATAAAATGACTATTTTGAAAAATATTTTTAAAAAAAAATATATATATATATTTGACGATTTTTGAAATAATTTTTCGTTTTATAAATCGTGCAAAAACAGAGGCAATAATGAAAAAACGCAGTAAAATATTCGCACTACCTATATCAAAAACTATATAGAGTTACTGAGTACAATGAATTGACATAAGCAGTATATATACTCTGTATATTTTATACATATATATATATATGTAGGTACATTGGTGTTTAGTTTGTTGTAATAATAAAATGATCGCATAAAATCGAATGAAATTCGGGTTCGGGCTACCTCCAACCCTTCCCCCCCCCAAAAAAAAAAAAAAATAAAAAATAAAAAATAATAATATATAAATAAATTTTCTATTAAAATGTTAAACGGCCCGAGTGTATATTTTTTTGGTTTAGTGCATTTAATCCGGTATGTTTCTAAGTCGAGTGTAGGACCAGTCCCTTACATTAAGTGTGCGACCACGCACGTTTTACACACCGATCATCATCATCATCATCATCATCATCATCATCGACCATTCCGTTATCGAAATCTGTCGAATACAATAATAATAGTACAATTATTTTAGTTGACGAAGTGGAGAGAAGCGTCAGGTATTCTGTGTGAAAAAAGAATCCCTATTAGGTTAGAAGGTAAATTTTATAAGGCAGTGGTGAGACCTGCAATGATGTATGGAACGGAATGTTGGGCAGTAGGTAGAAAGATAGAACAGAGAATGAGTGTAGCCGAGATGAGAATGTTAAGGTGGATGAGTGGGGTTACTAGAGAGGATAAAATAAGGAATGAGTATATCAGAGGTAGTAGCTTCGATAGTAGGCAATATGAGAGAGAATAGATTAAGATGGCTCGGGCATGTATTCAGGAGGGATGCGACGGAGGCGGTAAGATTAGTAAGGGAAATGCATGTTGTTGGGAAAAGGGCGAGGGGAAGAACGAAAAAAAGAGATGGGGGGATGTAATGGCGAGTGATATGAGGAAGGTGGGAGTATGTGAAGAAGATGCGGGAGATAGAGTTAAGTGGAAGTGTAGGACCAGGGTGGCCGACGCCAAATAATTGGTAGAGAAGGCGAAGGAGAAGAAGAAGACAATTATTTTAAGTATACGTGCGTATTGTGTTGTATGTTTATGGAATATATATTTTTTTTTTTTTTAATTTTCTCTTGGCACACATTAACTATATTATTCACGATATACTGAGCACCGATCGAAAGACCATTATTAATATTTTTGCGCGGTGCATCGTGTGCTGCTCGAGACCGCTATTGGTTTCCACCCTTGTGTAGTAGTGTCACGCCAGCCACATTATACGCCCGTTCCATTATTATATCCGAGCGGTCTCGAAATCGCATACAACCCGCGTTCGAGTACCGGTTGCGAATGCGAAATTTCGTAGACCGGGCCGTATACGTACACTCACCAAGTTGTTCCCACCGTTTCTAAACTCGCGGCGTACGTGTGCATATAATTATTGTGCAGCAGTCCTCCGCTCGGTCCCCTCCCGGAGAAAACCACTTGTTGAACGGGACCGTATAATAATATATATATTATATATAGTATAGGTATATATGCGCGCAACACGAACCGGATTCGGTGTTTTCCAACGGTTTCAATGGACAAAAACCCCCACCACTCAGCACGGTTCGAGCCCAATCGACCATATTCCGGTTTGGCACGCACGGAAATGAATACACATCGAGTCGATTACGTTATCAATAATATGATTTTAAGATAACGTATAGTCATTATATATGTAAAACCACCCCATACATCCAATACGTATGGTATGTAATTTATACATGTACTCCCTTAGCACACTAATTGGTCTTCGTCTGTGCCAATATTATTGTCCATCCTTCATCCTCGTACTTACTAAATTCAGTGGCATAACTACGGGGGTGCTAGGGGGTGCTGAAGCACCCTCGAGTTCCATGTCATTCTAATTTCAAATATCCGCTATAATTTTACCAGTGTTATTTTATTTTTTTAGGATTTTACTATCGGTTATTTTTTTCCAGCATGTTACAGCACCACCGCTTTACCGATTTAAGTGTAATAAATATTGAGAGAGACTTAGCTAATGACATTGTTCCGGACGAAATCTCGAACACATTTCCTAATACCGATAGATATTGTGTTTAACTCTTCAAATTTAAAAAAAAAACCTAAGAAAATATTATAAGTAATACAATAAGTTACATTTTTTTCCTAAAATAGTATTGTAAATATAATGATCGTATAATATAAATATCGGCAATATGTAATGTTGGTTGGGGGGTGGGGCAGAGCCCCCAACGTCAGTATAAGCGATTCATAATAGTAGCACCCCCAAGATTTGTTCACTAGTTGCACCACTGTTACTAATCGTCTACAGACCTCTCTGCGATGCCGCATGTTTCTCCGTCTTCATTTCTGCTCATAATATCAACTTTTCTGCAAATATTCATCCTCCGGCTTTTTCTTTTATTACATCACGATTTTTTTCTCATAATTCTGTTTTTTCTCCAAATATACTTCCAATATGGACATTTTTTATATTATTCTCCTATTCTTAACTCTACGGACCCTGATTCGGTTTTCCAGCGGTTTCAATGGACAAACCTCCCCCCACCCCTCAGCACGGTACGCATAGGTACTTCTGACGCACAAAAAAATCTGTTTTGTCAGAACTCGTTGTTTGTTTTTTTTTTTGTTTTCATTTTTAGCAAGTGCTGTCACGCACAAATAGCTCGAGCCCAATCGACCATATTCAGGTATAGCACGCATGGATATAAAGTCACATCGAGTTGATTACGTTATCATAATATTATTTTAAGAAAACGTACACCAATTATCTATACGTATAATAATAATTTATGACTTCCTTCACACGGTACCTACTATAGTTCCTAGACACTCAGTTCTAATTTTTCCGATTTATCTTTTCGACTTCAATCATTAATAACTTTCAAATTATTTCCTCTATCTTTCTTGATGCCCATGTTTCTGACCCATATAGGATGACAGGACGTATTAATGTCATGTATATTTTTATTTTTAAATTTAGAGATATTGATTTAGATTTTAGTAGGATTCCCATACCAAAATAGCAGTTGTTGGCCAGTTGTATTCTTTTTGAAATCTCTACTTTTAACTCATTGTCTTGAGTTAAAAGGACACCTAAGTATTTAAATTGTGGAACCCTGTGGAATATATGTCCATCTATACATTCATACTTTCTCCGTGGCGATACGTCCTGTCTCTTCTGTTGAGTTTCATAAATTCCGTCTTTTTATCATTTATTCTGAGACCGACTTTACTTGCAGCATCCATTAGTTTTTACAATGTATTTTTACTATTTCGATATTGTCCCCTATGATTCCAATATCGTCGGCATATGCTAGCAGGCCTATCTTTGACTGTCCTAAAATTATACCTTCTGATATGTTCATATCTCTGACAACCTTTTCCAGAATTAGGTTAAAAAGGATTGGAGATAATGTATCCCCTTGCCTTAAACCATATGTTACTTTGAACGATTTAGAAGTAGAGTTCGCTATTTTTATTTTTTTTTCAGAATTTTCCATGAAAAAAAAAAGTTTTAATGAGTTTAGGTTTTTAAAATTACCACGGGAGAATTCGATAAATTCAAATTGGTTTACAGATTTATTTCCTATATAATTTATATGTGTATCAAACGTCGATTTAATGTGAAGGAAAACACAAAGATCTTTAAAGTTAAAAACTCGTTCTAGTGGTTCATTATTGATATAGTAAATATTTGGGATGTTGGAACGATAACGATTAAAGGACATTGATTTACATTTATTTACACATTCAGGTGAAGATTATGTTGGTCACACCATTTAGAGAGTGCGTTTAGACGAGATTGAAGAAGATTATCGGAGGATTTGATAACACGAAAAATGTCTATATCGTCGGCAAACAAGAAAATATTAGAATCAGAGAACGGAATATCGTTAATATATATATATTGGAAAAAAGATAGGAGGAGCTAAATAGCTAAATTACGCATATAATATACGGTACACGTAATAATTGATGCTCTTATCAATGTGCATTAGCGTTCGTAACAGTGTGCCCGTGTGCAACATAACGATAATAATATATAAAACATCTTCCACCGGCCACAGGGTGTGTACACACGTATTATCATCTATCTGTATTATGTATATTACGATGATATCGTACACGATGCGTATTGATCGAAAAGATTTAACGCGGCTTTTGACGATTTAATTTAGAGGACGGAGCGAAAGGGACCGGAGGCGGTAGGCGATGGGTTTCCGAGAGAGAGAGAGAGAGAGAGAGAGAGACTATCCCTCCTGCGGTGGTCGCGTGTAATAAGCGCAAAGGATTAAGGACTATAATACGTATTATATATATATATATATATATACGTGTGTATATTATATTATACGTACGATGACTGCAGCTACTACTATATATTGGGAAATGACAAGCGACGACGACGACGACGAATAATAATACTTATATATATATATATATATATTAAAAAAAAAAAAAAAAAAACCCGTATTAAGACGGTGACAGAGCTGAAAAACGCCGAAGGGCGAGGGGACGAGCGAACGAGGACTTTCGGGACGGCAAACGACTAAGCCACGATTTTCGGATTTCGCCATGTACGTTAATATATATATATATATATATATATATACTCGGTTTCGAGCACGATTTTTCGGGTAAAAAAAAATATAATAATAATAATAAATAAATAACCGGACACGCCTCGGAGATCTAATAGTTTTTTATCCCACGATTATTTTCTTCCATTTTTTATTTTATTTTATTTTTTTTTCATTCGTATTTCATTCCCCGTATACCTTATACATTATATATATATATATATATATATATATACATCCCATCTATCCACCACACACCCGCCCGCCATCGTCACACTACACTTCTGCCGTTTCATTATTATACATACCACACGCATAATATATTATCTCGTGTCTCTCTCTCTCTCTCTCTCGGCAAAAGATCGGATTACTATCGTTCACGATCATACTGCCGTGCGTGTACTGCGCTCTACATTGAACACGATATGTCTTCTGTTTTTCCCCCTCCCCCCTATAATTGTGCAATACGCTATAATGAGTGAGGTATTATTGCCCAAATGGTATGTCGACTGAAATTCGATTATACTCGTTTATCTCGATCACCACGCGGGCCACGAAATTATAACGCCAGCACGTTGATTTTATTTTTTATTCAGTTTGATACGCATAAACGAGCGGGGGGGGGGGTGGTCCAATGTGGTCGCCGAACGGTATTTCACTCGACGCGATTATAATATAGCCGATAGGTACCTCCTAAGAAAATAGTCCAACGGTAGATATATTGCGGCGTGGTGTCTCCCAGGGCATTTTTTAATGGTGTTTTCTGTGTCCAATTGGACACCCAGTAATTAAATATTCGACCACTCGTTGGGTACTTACCCTCTTAATTTCTGAAACATATTGATGTACCTGTATAGGTACAATACCTACGGAAATATGTAAAATACTAACAAATAATTATTCATTCAGTAATTTATCACTTCGAGTTTTGTCTTTTAAAAACATATTATTATAGTTTTATATCATTGAACGTAAAAGTAATATTAACTTACATTTCCTGACCGCGGGAACTATTTATTCTGTGTACGATGTAGGTAAGTACATAAAAGACGTTTGTCTGCACGTCGCAAAGAATCCTTAGGCTCCACGTCCTTATCACGCATGCGCACAGACCATAATATAGATAATAAAAAAATCTATGTTATCTATCCTTATATACATTTTTATACCAATCGTAATATTAAATGTTTAATCTGTGATATACATTTTTGTGTATACAATTCTATTCAATTTAACACAATGACAGAATGGATTGACGTTTCAACTTGTATACAATTATTTTTCATTCTTATGCTTATTGATGATGACTTTTTTTTTCAAACTTGTGGAAAGTGACTATAACAATCATTTTATGATGCTTGGAGTCTGTAGTGTGATGGGACCATTTCGAAAACAATTACTATCCACCCGGCATGTTTTGAGAAATTGATTTAAAAATTTGGGTAAAATACATAAAAGAACTTGTATACAAATTGAAATCTTAAACTGTTTCATCATTGTTAAGTTAAATAGAGTTTACATCATAGATAACAAAGAATTAATTTAATTAATTAATAAGAATAATT
The DNA here is from genome assembly GCA_025469235.1 of Pemphigus obesinymphae. Classification (NCBI taxonomy): domain Eukaryota; kingdom Metazoa; phylum Arthropoda; class Insecta; order Hemiptera; family Aphididae; genus Pemphigus; species Pemphigus obesinymphae. The sequence continues at coordinate 32,358 of JAIPRL010004024.1, read as the reverse complement.
TTTATTATCAATGTTTTACATACAAAATTTATATTATTATGATCACGAACTAATATATAAAATATAATATAATCTTAGTTTGTGGATAATATAGATTTATTTATTATCTATTGTGTGCGCGCATGTGGAGCCTAAGGATTCTTTGCGAAGTGCAGACAATCGTCATAAAAGTGCTGGACACACCATACACCAACTTTAGGTATATTTAACTATATAGTTTACACCCTACACGACTGTAACAAACATTTGGGTAGGTACCTAGTCAAAAAACCTTTTCAATTGTATTTATCAAAGCATAGATTGAACACCATCTGTTATGAAATGTTTTAAATGTTTAAATTTTCTATATGTTTTTCCTGTATATAATCATGGCTTTAATGTATTTCTATTATGTACATAATATGATTGAAAAATTAAAATATTATAAACCACACCATTTATGTACCCACCAATTTTCTATAATATAAAAAAGTTATTTATTTGTTGCATATTAATAATAAGAGTGTAAATACGATGGATAAAAAAAGAAATGGTTCAATATTATCTTTAATTTACAAAAAATCAATACCGTGCATAAGCCAAAGTAGCAATAATGAGATAAATAATGGTCTTGGCCCAAGTAAAATAATTTTTCAACATCGGTATTCAAAGTAAATCCCCCGCCTCCAAGCCAATATTATGGATAATACGGAAATGATGCCTGGATACTCAGTGAATATTCACTAAAAATTTACCTGGTATCTCTTTTTTACACGACATCCCAGGTTCGGTGAAAAAACTATACCGTTTGCCGACAAACGGGACCAGATAACCGTTTTGATAAGAATTTCTACCCGGTCAAATAAAGTAAAGAAACGTAGCTGGGAGGACGGGCCAAGCTCGCTACGCTCTCGAATGTCGTTCCAATCGAAAATATCCCTCCGACTTGCATCGAGTAGATCCATTTGTTACCAGAAGTGTGGTTGTGATCTAGACGACCTGGGATCTATTTGTTCGTGTACCAGAATACATGTACCGCTACAGGGCCGATTTTATCGCCTTTATAGATTAGTCGTAGTTAAATTTATCCTTGGTATATCTCGACCAATACCGTTCTACAATGTCTGGATATCCCTGAAGCCGTTGGTAACTTGTCAAACAGTTTTACTACTGAATAAGTATTTTATCCAGAGGATAACCCAGGTTTCCATTAGATTATTATCATATTGTGAAGTCATTTTATGAATTATATCGAGTTTTATCACAAAATTATTCTAAAATTAATATTAAAAAATAGAAAAATGTTTTGTAATTTTCAGTTTATATAGGATGAAGATGAATATTTGCTGAAACAGCGGAAAAATTGCATATTTCAACTATCGAATGGAGGATTTAGATATGTGGGATAATAACGAATTTTTATGAGATTTCTACTTAAAAAATCAACTGTTTTAGATCTTTGGACGAAAATTGAATTTCATTTAAACTAAAAAACGAACAGATGATTATATATCCTGTATATAAAACTACATATCTCTGAAATAAAATCATCATCACTGGGCGCCTAAAAGTTCTAAAATTTTCAATTTTCAGTAGGTACGCAACATGCGTATTTAAGAGGTCCTCCCCCAGTGTGATTTTTTCCAAGCAACAAAAAAAAAATAATATACATAAAATTAAAATATTTCACTTGAAAAAAAGCTTTTTCGCAAACAAATTTTGATTACACTATATCACACCTATGTAAGTGCACACTTTTTTTCATAGCCAGTTTTAGAAAAAAAATGTATTATATTTAGGAGTATTTTTATTTTAAATGAACATTTTGTACTTTATGTTTTTCAGAAACCGCGCTACAATGCCTATAACAAAATCGTTATTGACACTTCGATTTCACGCATTATGGACAATTTTACTTGCTGTTGAGGACTTTGTAGGCGTCAACAGAACTTCAGCCTGTAATATCGTTCGAGCATTTTTTGAAACTATTGCTTCTTTCACAGACCACTTTACAATAAAATGCCAGATCTTCAATATAATATTCAAGAAACTAGATTAAAGTTTTACAATATAGCTCGATGTCCCCGAATTAATGGTGCTATTGACGGTACTCGTGCTCGATAACTACATTATCCATTGTTCATTTTTAAATTAAATTATTTACTTATATTTATATTTTAGTCTATATAAATAGAAAAGGTGACGTCAACGTGTCGGCCGAAATACGGTCGGCGGTAATATTCTTCGGATGAAATATGGTCGGCTACAATACGGACGTCTGGTATATATATTTGTCGACTAAAATACGGTCCGGTGGACACATTTTCGGCTATTTCCCGCCTAAACGGGAATTAATTTGGGATCCATAAGATTGATGAATCAATTTGACGGATACATACCTATACGGTTAACAATTAATACTATTTTTAATTATTTGAAATCGTTCGTGAAACCGTATGGAAGAGCAATGACATATCCGAAGCACAATACATTTTGAAAAGAAATAGTATAAAATCGTTTTTTTCATCAAATTGATTTTAATACATTTTAATTTTTTTTTTTTTTTTTTTTGATATACATATGGTACCTATTTAAACTCGAGTTTTTATAAACCGATTTACGCCCAAAACGAACATTAACACGTACAAATAGTATGCGTTAGTGTGACGAATATGCAGACAAGTGCACGTTTTGAAAAACTAACGCTAGTTATTTTTCGTTATTTAAAATTTTTCGGAATTCAGGGTCTGTCGTGCAAATGCTTACAAAATGTCAAGCGACAAATATATTTGATATATATATATTTATTTTTGACTTAGATACGTCCACATGGGTAGTTATTTTAGTAAATCACAAAATATATTGATTCGTTTTAGACACAGGCAGCACAAACTCATATACTAAACTTAAAATAATACATAAATTACAGAATGGGTACATAAAAACGAATCAACATTTTCATATAAAGCAAAATGTCACATACGTACGTTTTATATTCAAGAAAACTTCTGCCTATTGTTAAAACATAGTAAATAGCATGTTTAGAAATACATTATAGTACATAGTAGGTTTCGACTTGAGATTTTTAATATATTTTATATGGTACAGTACGTTTTGAAAAATACTATTTTTTTTTTTTATTTTAATAAAATATTTATATGTGTTCTATATTTATTGTTTGTACGTTTTGAAAAATCACAAATATTAATATCCCTATAAGTTTGACAATAGAAATAGTTGTCCCAATATTTTTAATATATGAACCACGAACACGTAATATTTAATTTTTCCAAAATTTCATTTGATGCGTTTTTTAATATGACTCCCACGTTTTTGAATCGTAACAAACGATATATATTGCATAGAACGTAGTAGACTAAGTGATTTATTGTGGAATAAGCGTGTTTAAAAAGTTAAAGTTAAGAGGTTACCACACACTCTATATTCACTTTAAGAGGTTATGTATAAACAATTTCGATTATACTTTTAGAAAAGTCTAAATTAAACGTTTGAATGATGTATGAATATCATATAAATGTAATTAAAAGCATCGCGGTTATATCCGCTGCTGCTAAAGTATTGTGCTAAAAATTACCGTATTTGTTGATCAAACTATACTTCCTACTTTTGGCTGTCTAATACAATTTATGTTCAAATTGTATTTTATTTTACAGAAATAATTTTTATTATCACTGTCGTTGACGAGACCGAAACCTGTAATTTAAATAATAACAATACAATTTTGAGTGTCTCGTCAAATAATAATTTATTCGAAGTCGGAGCCGTGGCGTCGGGCAAAGAACCAATACCGAGGTAACGTGCGTAAAGTGAACTTATATACATTATATACATATATATATATATACCAATGCATTTTATAATATAATATTTAGTACTATCTACTGAGTATACGGTAGGTATATAATATAAGGTGTCATTATAAAATCAATTCCACTGTTCCGACAAAACGTGGGTGAATTATGTAAAACACTATAATATATAGGTACCTCTATTCGTATATATTATACTGTTAAATTCCGAACGTCCCTAAGACTTTCGTCGAAATGCGAAACACATTTTTAAGTTTCCGGTCCAAGAGTTTCTGCCGCGTGAAGGGTCCTCTCAGTTGAAAGGATAGCTTACGCAATTAGATTGAATATTTCCCAGTATACGCACGACTAAAATGAAAAAAATAATATACAAAATCACAAATAAAAAGACCCTCGTTAGGAACTTTAAAATCCCACAACCAGTAGACACTTCATGTTGCTTGCATATATTTTAAGCATTCGTACTTCTCCGCGCTAATTATAAACTATAAAAACACACGCAATGTTCAATACGCAATATTAATTGAGTCGAAATTATAGTACGTCTATAACGCATTTTTTCATGTTAAAAAATTATTTTTGGTCTTAGATCCTGGGCCACATTTAGAAAATTTCCGCATTTGAGCTAACATTTGATTGTCGCAGCGATTGATAATCTTTTATTTTTTTGCTCGTCAACAACAAAAAATGTTTGCTATAATTAATACTTTTTTTTAATAACTTATTGTTATATAACTCGTTAATGAGCAAACCAAATAAAATGTTATCAACTTTTTTTAAAGTTATCCCAAAAAATTTTAAATACTACCTAGCTTAAACGCCCCCTCCCCTTTTACCTTCACAACCTCTTTAAAACCGCCCGATAGAGTAGTTATCTAAATACGGCTCTGCTTTAACACATATATTACATAACTAAATTTTTTGATGCATTTAAGGTTTCACAATATTATTATAATAAATATGTTAAAAATAAATAAATAAAATAATAAACATCATGGGAATAGGTTAAACATAATTTTTTTTTTTTTATTTATCACCGCTGCCCACTGATATTGAAGAATTAAAAAGACGATTAACGAAAAACAAACAAACAATAACATGCTACAGAGAGTATGATAAGACTATACGCGTACCGAATAGATATTATTTAGGTTTCTCGTAATGGTCATATCGATCTAATGTTGTAGTGTATCAAAATAATTCCATAATGTACACTTGTTTCAATAAATACAGCTTTTTAAGGATGTGGTATTGTTTTATGTACCCCCTGTGTAATACTATAAATATGTATAATATTATTCAGCATATTTCATCAACTTAAATGATTAAAATTAAGCCGTGGTCATATTCGAAATTAAAGTCCCAATTAGAAAGAGATTTATAAAATATAATCAGTATTCAGTTGAACAAAACTTTATTGTTATCAAATGATGTGGACAGAAAAAACAGAAACTTAACAGATCACTCACTAATCACTTGGAATAAGTTTCACTTATACCCACAGGCATTTAATTTATTGTATCTTACTTATATATTATAAATCACGAACACTTATAAATAAATACTTAATTCATTTAGCATATAATCGAGATTCTTATGATCTACTTTTAATTTAGATTCTAAGTGTAATGCGAAATATATTTTATTTTAATCCATAAAATATAATAGTATAAAATTCGTTATATTATTTAAAATTGTATTAGTAGGTACCTATCTACACTAGAAATTACATATGGATATATGCAGGTATATATTTAATATTATGTAATATTTATTTAAATAAAACTATTTAATAATTTAAGATAAACGGTGGAAAACTACAAATCCATTTTTCTCAATTTAATTCCCCCACCCCTATAAAAAAATACGTTGTTTCTATTATTATTTATTCCCAACATAATAATTCCAATTATATTTTTTTTTTCGATTTCTAGTATAGCTTGGTATGTATTGATTCTACAATTGATGTATTTTAATTTAGACGATATTAATTTAAAAGGGTACACCTAGATAATTATCCATTTTTTGAAAACGAACAAATTATATAGTATAGTAGGTATATTTTTCCTTTTTATATAAAATCAGCTGATAATATTGCAATATGCGAACATTATTTACATATTTTTAATCAATTTTTATTGTTATAAATACGATATCGGTTGAAAATTGTGTTTGTCGAGACTTTTTTCAGAGGTACATATTTTTGGAAATTTAATTTTTTTTTTTTTTTTAATTAAATGGGCAAAATTAAATTATTGGACAAAATATTTCGGGAAGACTGTCACCCATTACTACAAAATGTTGTTCACTTTTAATAATATATCACTGGTCTTTATCGTCACAGATGATTCTGATTGAAACAAAATATGAACTAATTATAACACATTTTGTGATTACTATTCATCGTCCCTGACCCTCGTCAAACCAGGAAATGATCAACCCAAACACTATAATATACGTTGTCTTGCGATTCCTCGACCTTCGTTTAGACACGTCTGAGACTATAAACAATATACACATTTCACTGCCGACAGATTTCAAAGTATACAATGACCCAAACATACATCCTTCCAAAACACACACAATCCCTTATATAATCGTCATATCAAAACACACACACACACATACACTGTATATTTCTAAAGTCAAAAATCCCCGCGAGATCAGAAAAACGGTTCTAAAAACATATCTTAAAAGTCCTTAGAAATTTATTTTTAATTTAATTTTAAAGATGCTTAAAGACCTATATGTAGGGGCAAAATCTAAAACATATTGTTGTCGACGTTTTCGATTATTTTGAGTAATACATCAAATTATCTTGCAAAAAATATCGAGAAATATGCAATTTGTGAAATTTTTATTGTTCAAAAACGTAGGTATATACCTATAAACGCCATATACAAAATCATAAATATACATATAATATTCGTAGTAGGCTATAATAATAATAATAAAACACAATTTAGTTTATATGCATAATAAATACTAAATCTAAAAAGAGATGGAAGAAGTTGGTTTGTTGTTCGTCGGTCATCGGACGGGACATAGCGTGTAACTAATTTAGTTTAAAAATGATTCTGTATTAAGTTCTGTAAAACAGTTTTCCATAATTATGCTTTAGTCGTAAGAAAACTATAGTTAACTAGAAAAATCAAAAATTGACATTTCTAAAGTACAAATCAAAATGTATTTTTATCAGAGTGTTTTTACATTCGCATTCTTACTACTCTCTTCCTACCCATCTTCAACGAGGAAAATATATAGTTAAAAATACAATTATAACTATTTGATCAAAATTTTTTTATTTAATATGTAATTAACTAAAATAACTGGGATTTTATGTAAACTTATATTATAAAGGCCACATATTGTTATTTTATTTTTCTGATTTTTGGTCCTTGCAAGTCTATAGTACAGATCAGTGTCATTCAACTTGCGGCTTTCAACAACTAATTTTTTTATCCCCAAAATATTAGTAAACGAAAAATTGTTACGGTCAATATTGTATATTTTTTATTTTGAATAAAATAAAACATACAAAATTTGTATTATGCGTCTATGCGATATGCTATTTTCAGTGATTCTACAAACAATTATTATAATATACATATATAATACATTCATAGTAGGTATACGAAATCATGAAATATTGAATAATAATTTATTTTTAATACTTTATAAGAGGAAGCTATACCAATGTTTTTCCGCACGTGAAACTTGCATTTGTTGATCGGGAGATACAAGTTTCTAGGAGATAACCACCTCAAATGGAAAATTAAAGATAACAAGGTTATCTGTATTATTATACGGACAATGTAAACTATAAAGGTATTATTAGTCGAGTTATAAGATTTTTAAATATAGACAAATCCTGAAAATTCGGTCTTAAAACTCGACTTTTTTAACGAAAATTACCCATGTAAAATTCTAGAATATATTTTATAGTATTTTAATTTATATGGAAATCATCAAAATCAAAATCACTGAGTATTTAAGAAACGTATATCTTCTAAAATATGTTCTGCCTCGTTTTCAAAAATGATATATATTATATATTATAACAAGCATAGGAAATATTTGTCCAGTATGTAGTAAACAATAAACACTAATGATAAATGGCCATTGTATTTTATTTTTATTAGAATAAACGAAAAATAATGATAACAGAAAATATACAAAATAATGACAGACGGAAACAAAAAGTATACCTATACAATTATAAATCAGTGAGTACGTCTATGGTACTTGGTAAATGCCAAACGGCAACGATGTACGAATAATTTAAGCTCAATTAAAATATTATGGATGATGCCGAACGGACAGGGTTATGAGACTTTACAAAAAAAAAAAAAGTTATTTTCAGTTTTTCCGGAATTCCAACTATAGAAGATGTATGACATTCTGACTAAAACAAATATTAAATACAACCAAAAAATATAGTTTAAATAATCATGATAGTTTAACTATTTTTTTTTTTTTTTTTTTAGGTGTATCTAATTAACCATTTGGTAATATTAACCAAAATAAACGTTACATTAACCGTCATTTTTTCAACTCTAATTCAATAATATTCTTTCCTCTGTATTCTTTTCAAAATCATATATAAGTTAAATGTAATTAAATGCCAATATGTATAATGTATAACAATCGTACAATATGTATACATAAATATATATGTCGATAGAATATATGCTATATGAAATTACTGGTACAAATTTCAAGACTCTGGTGGTATTATTTTCCGATTTTAAACCATTTCCGGTCATTTTCACTGGAAAAAAAAACTATTAGCCGGAAAATGAAAATATTATAATGATCATCTAAAACTAATTTTCTCGAGAAAAAAAACTCTGTACTCTTAAACACCTACTCGACTGCATATCTATCCGAAAAGTTGTTTCCATTATTACACTGCACGACCAAATATAAAAATACAAATGCAAACTTTATGAATTAAAAAATTAAGTCAATATAAATTTAACATAATCTCACTTAAATGAAATAGGTATTCATTCATTCAATGACTGTATTTTATAATATTGTATCTATCTCTGCATACCTCCCTCCTACCTGTAATATTATTATTGATATTTGTGTCGTACGCGAGAGAAAATGTCGAATTTTTGTTGTTGTCGCTATATCGTTCGTTATTATTGTCTCGTCGATAAATCTGCGTATTCACGAATAGTATTGTTGAAAAAATAACCTAGCAATATCAATAATACGGCAGTTAGCTTTTTTTCCGAATAAATATATTATATTCATATCATTATCGTATTTAGACTAAGTCGACACAATATCGACAATAATAATGTGTGTGTACCTATACACTCGTATATACAAGACGTATACAAAATTGAAAAATATTATCGAACGTCGGCCGGAGAAAATGCGTGTCGATAAACGATGACTTGAAATCGAAAAACGATTAATAATAATAATAATAATAATAATAATATACCGTTATACCTATATATATATATATATATATATCATATTATTATACAATATGTGATGAAATTTCGAACCGTACAATAAATACAACGTAAATGTATTTGAAAATTAATTTATTTTCATTCGCTCGCGTACGCCGATTTCGTTTCTCGAGTTATTATTATTTTGTAATATTCAATTTTCTTTTCGCTTAAATCGAATATAATATATATATATATATATGTAGTACGTCCTTTAAAGTGTGTTACTGTCGCTTTACACGGACAGGTATAGAATTATTTGCGAAATACGTAATTTAGTAATACGAAAAACCGCGTGAAAAACCCAATCCAATTCAAAGTTCCCTCCCCTCCCCCTCCCACCAATCACATTTGAACTATACGGAGTGCGCGTTTGAACTTTTGAATTATTTAAGGTGAGTGCGTATAATTAATACGTACGTACGTATATTATGCACGCCTAATCGTTTAACGTCTTCCACCACAATCGTGTAATAACAACAATAATTATTGTTGACAATAACAATTATGATTTGTTATTTTATTTTACCGTTGGTTATAATATATATATATATATATATATATATATATATGTATAGGGATAAGATGGGACCTGACATAAAAAACAAATTATGATTAGGCACTCGGGCACATACCTACGTGACGTTTCCAAAAAAAAAAAAAAAAAATACGAGCGGAGCGTTAAGTTTCGGTTACGCGCGCCGACTACATTTTTTTTTTTTTTTTTTTTTTTTTTCCGGAATATAATAAGTATACCGCAGCTATAGCTAGGAGGATACTGTCGTCGGCATTGTTCGGGTGTCGTTGAAAAATCGTCACGGATAATGTGCGCCGTTCATATCGCCCGTAAAGAACGTCATTTTACGTACGTAATTACGATAATAATTTATATTTAAGACGCGCTTTCCGCCCATGAGACTCAAACCGTACGGTTGTAACGTTACACATACTACCTATTATCGCGGTAACGATTCGGCGGCACGTCGATAACAATACGATATTATAAAATTCAATTTTCGAGTTTTTTCATTTTTTTATTATTTTTTTTTTTTAAATCTATAATACGGACTACGTACGTATTATATCTGTATAATAATACGTCGGTCCGAGTCGGCACTCGGGGCCTATATAGATACAATATTATAAAGTCGTGAACGCAGTCGGGACGCTTCGGACTTTGGCGGGCCGCCGTTCAAGTACGTATATTACGAGTACGTCAGCACGTTTTTGGCTTTTCGACATTCTCTCCCCTCCCCCTCGCCGGCAATTCACGGCAAATGTCCGACTCCCGTACTTTATAATTAAGTCGTCGTATGTCCAACGACCCCCCCCCCTCTCTCTATCGAAAATTAAAAATAAAATTTATAAAATTTCCGAATTTTATACGAATTGATTAAAAATTAATGAAAAATTTCGTTACGCATATTTTTTAGTTTTATCTTACATATTTTTATTTTTTTTCTATTACTGTTGACGTCAGCATAGTTCTTACCCCTCCCTCTCCATTCCATCCCCCTTGTCAGCAAATGTAATCGCACGACAGACCCCCCTCCCCCTAGGCGCTCACGTATTACTTGAACGCCCCCATTCAATAAACGAGCGTTTCCTCCAAGCTCGGACTGGCAAAGAGAGGCGAAAGATGCCGTATTGCTGTTTTAGGGTAAATTACTAAACAATTTAGTGCGATTTTTTATAATTATTCCGTACTTAATATAAATGATAATAATTAATATAATTAACATATAGGGCACGTTTAGATTTTAAACAAATCCAGGAATGTATTTTAATATTTCTTAAGATAAATTTATACAAAATATGGAAAATAATATTCACGGGAAGGGATATGCTGTAACATCTCAGCACTCCAGCCAGTCTGCGCCTGGTTCTCTCAAACTATAATACGTAACACGTATACTTTAAATAATAATAATTGATAAGGGTGCTCTCAAAATATTTTAAAATAGTAGAGGGGCTCCGTCCCTGTACGCATCGCTCCCCCCCCCCCAATTCGAACACTGGTTTTAATGCAAATATTTGTATCCGGTTGATAGTTGTTTGTCATATCGGTGGATTATACTATGTGCACACTTGTCATGATATTATCCAAATTTTTTTTGTTTTTTTTGTTTTTAAAAAGTTTTTTCAAAAGTCTATCAAATAGACAATTAATTAAACATCAATATTATTTGACGAAAGTATATTATAGCTCCATAGCCAAAATTGATTTCATTATTTACGGTTTTCACTTATTATAAAATGTGAAGTATAGCCATTTTTGTGTTTGCACACATGCGGTATTGATATAGTCCACGATTTTCATGTGTTTGAGGTAGTCATCACTCATGTTTACTACTATAAACGTTTAATTGGGCACATATTGTAAGGCCGTACTTACAATAAATTAAAATAGCTACTGTATAAACGTTACTATTTAGAACAAACTACAAAATTGTCGTCAATCCGCTTTTATATAATATCGTCCGTGCATTCGTGTCCAATTTTATTTTGCTATTTTATCATAAGTCCACATCATATTCATTATAAGTTTTGCGATGATGTGTTTTTGTATTATTTTAATTTTTATACGTACATGTTGCAGAAAATGTAGAATAATATCGGACAATGTGAACTGCAAATAAAACCATTTATTTTAATAATTTATTCGTAATATTTTATTATTGTGTATGAATGAAAAATATTTTGATACAATGAAAATAAAATATTAATACAATTTAAAATAAATAATATTATTAATTATAATTAGATAAGGTTATATATTTTATTTTAAATATAACCTACCACCTATTTATTTGTACATGTAGGCATTACTAGTATGTATGGCATTTAAAAAGTTTTAAAATTTAAAAAAAAATTTTAAAATTTTCCATCATTTCACACTAGAATTTTTCGCCTAGATGTATGAACGGACATAACGGGGTTAAGGTGTCTAAACTTATATTAAGAAACGTAATATTTTATCTGTATGGAGTTAGAATTTTTAAATACTAAAAATGTATAAATTATTAATTAATTTATAGTAGAATTCTTTTATAATAATATGACTGATTATTTTTTAAATTAAATCCTTCAGTCTGATTAATATGATATTATATTATTTATATTTTATATCACATCGTGCTTACTATGATAGTTATTGCACCGCCTTTCTCTACGTAATTTTAATGAGTTTGTATGACGATTTGCAAAATGCATTCATTAACCCGTCTCCGAGAAATGCACAATTTTGAGTTTTCCCTACTAGCCTATACCACTCAAATAATTAAAAATTAATAAGCTTCCTGTCTTTATTAATCCCCTGAATATTGAAAATTATCTTTATTTTCATATTCTAGTACTATTCATCAGTGTGTCATATACATAATGTGTTTTTTGACTTTTTGTGAACTTAAACTCACACGGGCCACTTAATCACACTACGATCATACAATAATAATCTACCATCAGTGATATAAGAACTACATAGTAATAATATACAAAAATCGCGATCACACTCAGACAAACCACTTTCTGACGTGAAATAATAACTTTGTAGCTACATCCTTCACGATAATATTTAATTATAATATTATAAGTTATAAAATATAATTCTTTATTTTACTGATACATAAATTAATATATGTTAATATATACATTTGTTTTTTTAATGCCAAAATTTTAACGTAGTTTTGATAAAAATACAGTAAACCAACTTTTTTTGGATTGACAGTGAAAAGATCACTTGAAATTCTCTTATAGAAAATTTATCATATTATTTAGATATATTAGCTACCATGTTACCATAATGTATTTTGACTTAAATAAAATAATTATGCAATTTTATTTTACCTTACTTTATTTTAATTGTATTTATTAATATCTATTTCATAACTTCATTAAGTTATAATGCTTGTTTAGACACCATACAATAAATAAATAATAGTAAACCAACTCCGAAACCAATGATAATTTTTTTTTAAATGTGTTGTTTTATATTATTACTATTTAGTTTTTTTTTTTAAATTGTGTTGTGTACAATAATAACTCGATACTTATTTAGTTTATATTATGTGTATGTACTGGCTTTTTTAGAGCCATCAAATAAGTGGCATCTTTTTTCGCATTTTATTACGTAAATTTCATATTGTCTCACTAAATTTAGAAATTAACTTTTACCGTTGCGAAAATCTCTCCTCGGATTTATAATATGGAATGATGTGGAATTTAGACTTATTGGTTATCACCCAATATCACTTCTAAATTTATTATCAAAAATCTTTTAACATTTTCAACTCAACCTATACAACATATTATACGTGTTCCCCAAAATATGTCCGGAGCAAAACGGTTTTAGACTGCAACACAATACCACTGTTCAGCTACCCAATATACTAAATGACATTTTCAGCCACATGCAAGGAAAACAAAAAATAGTTGCAAAAGAAAGAAGGTCTGGCACATCAGAATTATTACCACATCAACTTCATTTGGAGTTTCCGACCTTGCTATTAATTATAAATTATCCAATGCAGATAGTTTTACATAAAAACTGAACACAGTACATCTACAAACAGATAAATTAAATCTAGTGTCCATCAAGGCTCTTGCCTTTCTACTTTTTACGGTCTACATAAACGATATACCATTATATCTCACCTCAAAGTTTTATTCGGTGCAGATGACAATTTTCCGTATTCCGGTAGTACTTCTATGTTGAAAAAATCTTGTTCAACAATGTTCAACCATTGTTTGATCAGTGATAAATTAAAATAAACCAAACTGATCATTGATAAAACTGTTCCAAGACCATAAAATACTTTGGCGTTCTCGTTGATAACAAACCCATGGGTTTGTCCAAGTTGCAACTTGTATGCTACTCACTAGTTAAAAAACAGTGCAAATTTAAAGTTACATTTTTGATATTGTGGTGTAAAAATTGAATAAATTGAACCATAATATTTTAAAGTTTAAACGAAGCTTTGCTACTGTGTAATAATTTAAAAATATATAAGTATATGCATGTAACCATGGTAATTGTATTTGTTAATTTATAATTTCCCCTACAAAATACTTTCGTTATAAAAAGAAGTTTTTCTTTACGCTTTAACTACCAGTTAGTAAAGTCTAAAAAATATTTCTTTTAAATACTAACTAAAATAAATTTTCCATAAAAACCCGTTTATCCCAAAACTCCTAATCGACTCTTTCTACCCAATTAATTTGCTAAACATTTTTATGTAACCAAGAGATTCTTTACTCCGCTAAAAATTTAAAATTTTTAGGCATAATGATTTTTAAGTCATATAAATAAGCAAAATTAGGCATTTAATACTAAAAATATGATAATTTTTGAACTTATAACTCATTAGATGATTATTTTAAGATTAACTATTTTAATAAAAATAGATTAACTAATTTATCTGGCATACATTTAACTTATAACTTTACAATCAATTTGTGTAATCAATCATGACTATTTTTGCGAAATTAATTACATAATATATTATATTATTATTACTACTATATCATTTATTTTAATATATTAAATATTTATTATTTATTATTTTAGTATTTACTATAATATTATTTTAATCGAAATCTAATCATCAAAGTTGGTTTTTATACTAATATAATTTTTAATAAAAATTATAATATTTAATACGTGGATTATATTATATAGCCCTTTATAATATTAATAACATCTAGATACATTATATACATTACACATTTTAAATTATGAGCTTAGCAAGGAATGTATTATTTTTACAGTGATTTTTTTTAATGTACGTATAGTTTTATATAATTAGTAAATAGCTTTCTAGTAGAAAAATAATTTTAGTTGGTACATTAAAAAGGTAATTTTTTTTATTTTTTCAGTAGTTTTCTTATGTGAATATAGGAAAACTACCAAAAATAACTGAAAATGTTAATAAATCAAAAGATAATATGATAATTCAATAAATAAAGATAATTCTGTGTATTCTACACAGAATTCACCCAGAACCATTTTGTACAAAGAATTAATTTATTATTGCTTTCAAACTAAATATATTCACTACTAATTTCTTATCTGATGAGCGAAGTGATTCCACTCCGATTGACAAGATAATCAAAAAACAATTTTGAAGGATAATATTAGTTTTCGATAGAAATTTTTAACCTAGTTAAGTTAACAATTTCCTTGTTTTAATATTAGATTTAACAAGTTAAAATTAATTTTTGATTAACTTTTAATTGGTCTTTTCCGATTGAGTTTAACTAAACTTGATTGAATTAATTTTTCGTTCAGTATACTTGTCCATGTTTATTGTTTGTATATTATATCTATGTACGACATGTATTAATATATGAAAAACCACATTAGTCATTTCTATTTGAATAAATTTAAAATAATATATTTATTTAAATAATGTACGAATGTAATAAATATTATAATGAAATTTTCATACCAAAAAACATGAAAAAAAAAAAAAATAAAACCTACCAACTATTTTTCGTAATACACTCCGTGTAGTACGCATAATGTTATTATGCAAAACAGGGGATGTAAAAAAAAAGTTTTGGATAATTATGACCAAATTAAATACAAAACGGACGTACATAATCTGCCGAAAAAGTTCTTTCGGTTTAAGCGGCAGCTGCATGGGGTGATACAAAAAGTCAGTTGTGTATTCAGCAATATTTCATGTAGACGGAGATGAAATAATTTTTCTATGAGAATACCCGGGAGTCTGGGGGAGAGTACCTAACTCCCTCAGCCCTCAAATATTTCATTACCATAGTATTAGTACAATGTTAAGTAGATTTCAATAAAATAAATTTTAATTCACTAATGTAAGTAATTTCAAGTATTTCAGCATCTTTGGACTAATAATTTTAAAATTAGTTTTCAAAATGTTATGCAATTATGTGATTTATAAAATTATCCCTATGTCCTATCTATCTTGCCCAATTAAACGTTTTCTCGATTTATCGATTAGCCCCTCACACTGCTACAGTCACACTCGTTGATAATCAATCTTGCGCATACCGTATCCAAACCAGAGATATCTTTATCCATATTTATAATTTGAGTATTTCTAGAAAATGTACCTATATATATATAAAATGAAACCGAAATTCAGAAAAATTGTTGTCCTTTTACATAAATTAGTTAGTTTCGGTATTACTGTCACATCTTGGATTTATTCGCTAATTCGTCTAGATCAGGAATTTATTTCGTTATCACATTTTACTCCACAAATAATCCTCAATGTGTTTTTTTTTATTAAATGGCGCCGAATTCTCCTCTATGTTTGTTGTTTTCGTACGTCCAAGTCCAATTTGTACATTAGCGTCGGTCTAACTACAGCCATATACATACAAAGATTATATATTTGTTTTCCCTGATTGTAGCTTAGACGTAAAATACTTATATACTCAATGCCGTATCTACATTGTGTACGTATTCATTATTTAAATACTCAAATTGGTTGTTTTCGCAAATATATAGTGACTCCAATAAATACATAACACAACATTAGCCTATTCATTGCTTCCTTGTCATTTATTATTTTAGGATACTTAGAATAATATACATATATTTTGAGTCAATATTATCTCTCCTAAAAAATACAATCTTCAGTGATGTACAGGATTAACATTTTATAACATTTTGCATATATATTTTTATTTTTTCGTTTAGTCCAAATTATAGCTTATTGAATTAAAATTAAATCCGTTTCCCTTACTAGTGATTAAAAATATTATGTTATTTGTACTTTGCATAAATCTGCTAGGTATTTATTATAAATAAAAATGCATATTTTAACGTTTTAAAATATTTAGGTTATTACAGTTTATTATATTTTTAAAAAATTTTAATACTAACAACATGTTTCCAATTTTGATTATATTTTAGTGTCTCGTTTTTTTTCTTTTCTTATGATTATTTGATGAAAAGCGCTAATATTTTATTCCACGATATATATTAGGGTGGTACTCACTTATATATGTGATTTTTTTTTCATATCTCATCATTTATTTGTATTCTGTTTGCTGTAAAAATGCTTAATTAAAAGTTTGGTACAAATTAATTAACATTTAAAGGTCGCTCATGGCCATTTGATTTTTAATTTACAATACGCAAAAATTACCAAGCGCATTGCTATTTTTAACACTATCAGTAGATGTAGGTAACATTCATTAATTTTTTTCGATTAAATTCAGTTATTCATTGGGATGGGAAAATATCACCAACATTAACAAAAACGGATCAAGTAGATTATCTTGCAGTTTCAGTTTCTGGAAATAGTATTTTAAAGCTTTTAGGGGTTCCACCGTTATTAAGAGGCACGCAGGCAAATTAATAGCTGAAGCCGTTCATAATCTTATAAAGAACTGGGATTTGTTAAATTGTATTTAATTTATGTGTTTCCACACGACTGCAAGTAATATTGGCTTTTAATTGGAGCTTCTGTGTTACTAGAAAAAAAAAATGGGACGAAATTTATTAAAATTGCCATGTCACATCATATTTTTGAAATTGTTATTGGTAAAGTATTTTATCATTGAATGGGGCCATCAAATGTACCCGATATCTCATTATTTAAAAAATTTACAAATTTCTGGCCTAACATAATTCATGATGCATTTGAAAATGGTTTAATGAGTAAAAATTTTATGACTCCATACTTGAACTTATAAAAACTGATTTAGTTAAATTTATCATTGATCAATTCACTCAATTTCAACCTTCGTGACGATTATAAAGAGTTGTTACAATTGAGTTTATTTTATCTTGGAGAAGAACTTCCAGAAAAAAAAGTTTTAGAAAACCGGGTGTTTGTCATCGAGCTAGATGGATGGCTAAGATAATTTATTGTATAAAAATGTTTTTATATCGAACACAATTTGAACTAAACGAAATAGAACTAATGAACTTGGAACATTTTGACCTGTTCATAATGAGAGTATATTTAAAAGTATGGTATACTTCTAATGATGCTTCAGATGTTCCGTTAAATGATTTAAATTTCTTAAAAGGAAACTTTTAGGATTAGGGTTCTAAATAGTAAATTGTATGACGTTGTAACAAATAATACTCATGACATTAAAACTGACTTTTCAATTACGCATCCAAATACTTGAATAAGTAATATCGAATATATTTATGGCAGTGAAAAAATTAAAAAAACTTGTAGTGGTTAATGACGCGGCAGAAAGGGGTATAGCATTGATGACATCTTTCAATGGAATTCTTACTAATCAAGAACAATACCTTCTTCAAATCATCGAAAAACACAGACGAGATTTTCCGGACTCCAATAAATCGACTTTATTACAAATACGATTAATTTATAAACATATGATGTATTTTTATTTATGAACAAACCTTGTAATTTTTAAATAATTTGTATTTGTGTTTTAGTAATAGTTTTTATAGTTATAAATAAATAGAAATATTTATATTTAAAATATTAAATATATAAATATTTGGAAATATTTAATATTTCCAATACAATTATAGTTTTTTTTTTTTATTACATATTTCATATACTAATATTTTCAAGTTCATTGAGCTACCACTAAATGTTTATGAAATTACTTGAAACTTTCACAATTTTATTTTTAAATCAAATAGAACAAACTTATAAGGTGAGAAAATTAAAAAACCAAAAAAAAATTTTGTATACCACCCTAAATTATATATAGTCGTGTACGTCTTCACCGGGCTGGTTTTACACGACTAATATCACTACAATGCATCTCCTGTTTGTTTATGAATTGTTGATACTTATACTTATAATCTTATTTAGTTGTGGAGCAGTGGGCTGGCTATTTCCTACTACACTAACTGGCCTTTTGATCCAGGCCGTTATATAGATAACAGGCTGATATACATAAATAGTTTTCTAATTTATTTCAAACAGGTCTTAGAAACTATGACCTGCGTTCACTTACAACCCCGACACAATTTAGCAATGACGAAAAATATTTTTTATAATTAAACAAAATATTAATATAAAAATAAAAATTCACTTTCACCTGAGTAAATCTAAGTTTAAAGCGTATTTATGAAATCCACAGGTGAAGCGGAGTACGAGTTCCAGTGAGTTTATTAAAATTATTTAAATTTAAAAGGTATTTTTGGTTAAATTATAACAATGAAATAATATTATTATTACTCAACTAGTATTTTTAAATAATGTAAATCAATTATATCATTAAAATTGGACATTTGGAGGTTTAACCTTAAATGATTAATATTACGAAAATTCACACATATCTTGTTCTCTGCACCCCGGCCCTGTATTCTTACATATGTAAATACGTTAAGAGAGAGACATAAAGTGACGAATCTGTGGAATTGCATCATTACACCACAGAGCAAAAATATAAATATTTTAAAACATATAAATGCATTTTTTTTTTTAGATTTTTGGACAGCAAATTATAATATAATAAAATGTATAGAAATTTTTAAGGGCATATTTTTATATTTTAACGGATATTTCATGTTTTTTTTTAGAGCACATGCGGAACCCGAGTGATTAATTGATTTTTGATACTGTTATGTATATGGAAGCACTGGTGCATATCATTGCATGATTCCTGATAGTAAAAATGCATGTCTGCTGTCTCCGTAAAATATTAAAAATGCCTATCTGTCTTTTAACCTAACTCATCCACAAATACATAACATTTGGCGACGAATGCGTGTTTGTTTTTTTTTTCTTATGTGTATTGTGCGAATCTGTCAGCAGTGTCAATCTTGGGTCGAAATTAAATTATTGGTTCAGGTGATCTGTTTTCTCGGTCTACAGGTACTAAAACCGTATTAGGAACCAAAACAAGTTTTGGAATAATTATCCTGTATGAAAATTGTGAAAATTATTTCACAATTATCTGCGGCATATCTTATCTGCATACAATTATGAAATAGCTTATAAAAAAAAAAAATTGAATGCAATTATATTACTAATGGTATGTCTTACGTTTACCTTTAGAGTCTAAAACAGGGTGACGTAGTAACGGGGTCTGGGACAACCTCCCTCCCCCCCCCCGGAAATATTCAATGTTTTGAATAAATTGAATTAAAAAAAAATATGATATATATTAATAATTATATTTTTAATATATTTTTTCAAGTTCAAACAAAATCACGTGTTTCAAAACAGTAATATATAGTAAAACGTTTTGAACAGTATTCAAGAAATTATTTTTATGTAGGTAGTAGGTAGTATAAAAGCGCACCAGCAGGCGGTTGCCCGGACTTTATATGTTTGATATTTGTATTTCGTATTATGAGTTTTGTTTGTCGTTTATTGTACTTTCGTCGTGTGATTTGACAATCGGTGTACTGCAGACGGTAGTTATCAAGTAAATAAAATATTATACAATTTTAAATCCACTCTTGGTGATTTATTCCCGTGTGTTGTTATATATATATATATTATTTTTTATAATAAATTGTTATATTTTATGATATATATTTTATTTTAAAATACATATGGTACTATATATTATACAATAAATAATAATATAATGATATCAGATAAGTATATGTAGGTATAAGGTATAAGGTATAAAACATAACACAAAATATACACTATGCACTTATTAATAATTTTGTATATATATTATAGGTATTCAGCATTATGATTGTATGAGCGTTATGAGTAGGGCTCGGAACTTAATGCATTTAAAAAATACTAAATATGCATGCAATTATACACTTAAAAAAGTACAAATAAGCTCTAAAAATATGCACTTATTATTTATGTATTTTTTTTACATACATATTTATATAAATACAAATATTTTATACAGCTATAAATATGTAGTTCTAAGTAAATATTCTTAGGATAGTTTAATGTATTTTATTAAATTTATAAATATATCGAAATTACAAAAATTGAAAAATGATAAAAAAAAATATCTATATAAAGTAAATTTTTATATCTAAATTTTCCATAAGTACTTTATTTTTAAAATAACATTAAAAATTAAAAATTTTTTCTTCTTTTCTAATGATTCGATTGAATTACATATTATCTGCAAAGCATAAATAATAAAAATTAGAAAAATCGCCAAGTAGAGGTATCTACGTAATTAAAAGTAATTAAAATTGAATTGCGTAAAGTATAATTTTGTTCTTAGTGTCTTATCTCCAAAATTTTTGCATTGAATCACTAAACGTTGTTTAATATTTTCGAAATTGAAAGATCGCCGATTATCCGTTATCGATTTTTTTGGCATTTTGTAAAACGGCGTTCAACGTCGATTGAAGTAATTGTAATTTACAGTAGGTTTTAATAAAATATCGTGACCGGCTATATCATCTGGAAGACCCTATAAATACTAAAAACACGATATATGTATATTGTATTTCTAAATACTATTAGGTACCATTAATCTTTAAATATGCTCTAAAAATGTGTAAAATTAAGAAATATGCTCTTAAAACTAAAAAAATCACCAAATATGCACTTTAAACACATTTTATATTATGTTCGTCATAGTGTCTTGAAATTAATTTCTATAACTTACTTAGCAATGAGTCTAATAACCCTCAAAAAACATGCAAACGCAACAACTTCCGAGACCTATAGTTATGAGTTATAACAATACAGGTATTGTATGGTAGAACAGACGCAAATAGTGTTTACGAAAGTGATATAATTGAAATGAAAAAAACGGTACGGTTTAAGGTTTCTGTCGTATTCTCGTAATTCCTATTATAATTTATCAATTTTTTTAGCGCAACCCCACATGGCTATATTATGTCCGCCGCGTTTTTATATTGTATTCAACAATACAATAATTCTGTATAGGTATTGGTTTAACGCACATATACATTACATATACTACTACTACTACTACTATATTATGTATTATTAAATTGTTTTTAATTTAATATAAATTAAATTATTTTATACTTCATTAATAACACCTACCTATGGAATACAATTGATAAATACTTATAATTATCGCATTTTATACAGAAGGTATCGTAAGGATTTTTCTCAACTGCGCGTTTACACGAACTTATCCGTGAAAGAAAGCGGGGGCAGATTCCGATTTCATATTATCCATGCAGCAAAGTCGAAAAAAAATCCGTAATGTTAGGTTATTTAATACAACTAGATAGATTTTTTTTTTTAATAATAAAGTAGGTGGCCACAACACCGACGTGAAAATTTACTTAAAAAAAAAGACTGTATAATAATTATATACCGTAATTAGTGTAGACTATAATTTACAATTTTATAACATTAAAAATATACTTACGTTTAATAATGGTAGGTACACCTGTCGCCCAAAAATTAAATTAGTAAAAGATGCAATAAAAATATACTATCGTTATATTTTTATGCATGTGGTGTATTTAGGGCCAGTGGGAAGGGGGGAGGATTAGGGACTACCCCTCATCCAGGTAATAAGTCGTCAAAATTAAGTGCAGTCGGAACAGAAAAAAGTTGTTACCTATATTATATGTTAAAGTTTTCCTTATTTACGTTTTCCAGGAAGTATTTAGTCGGAAATCTATTTAGTAGTTGGTATAGGAAAAAGTTCATGATTTCTTTGCCTATTACATTTTTTGAGATAATAAATCGGGAAAATTACTCAGACTACCCCCCACAAATATTTTTTGCACTGGCACTGGGTGTATTGGTGTGTTAAGTATCAATAATGATAATATCATTCTATGAAGTGTAAACATTTATTAAATATGTCTAACGATTCCAACAACGATCAATAAATTTGTTGGAATTTTCTCGTTTAAAACTGTTGACTTTGCGTTGCTAACTTCACGGACGTCACACAATAATCATCATAATGATATAGGTATAATATTGTGATTTCGTTTATAGACAAAGTCAAAAATAGTATTAAGTTAACCGAAAATTTCCAAGTACCTCTGTTATTATAAAATATTTAATATTATTAAATAAAACTACTCGATGAAATGTTGATAAATTATTATATTTTGGTGTAAAAACCAACATATTTAATAGTTATTGTTATTGAACCTGATGCTCAAGTTCGAAATATATGTAGTTAATCAAACACAAATTCCATAAATTCAACTACGTGAAAATTGATTGATCAAGTGCGCATCTAGTTTTCCCAACTGCGCTTTAGAATAAGCCCTGAAAGTAGCTATGTATTATATTATTATAATATGTAAGAGAATTTTAATTAGTTACCCATTTAAATTCTAAATTGTACGGTTCAACGACACGACGCGTATTCTGGGTTTACGATGGAATAAACGACGTGTATAATGTCTTTAGAGGACGCCACACAAACGATTTTTAAGGCGTTCTGTATATGCAATTTTAATGAAATTTAAGAAAAATAAAAATCTTATAATTGAAAAACATATAAGTACATTTTACAAGTAATTTAAAAATAGATCTGTGTCAGTAGCGCTTTTCGTTGTTATGTAATCATGATATTTGTTAAATAACCATGTAATACTATTACTTTTGTAATTCAGATATTGTTTTTGGTAGATTAATCGTAGAAAAATGAAAAAGGTATACACATAAAAAAAAGATGAGAACTTTCTCTACCCCTTACCGTCATTATGCGCTGATGACTTTCCTATAATATATTGAAAAATCCAAAATTATGAAGAATAAATACTTCTGTAAAAAATTTTCGAAGAAAATTAGAAGTATAAAATGACGTTAAAAATAGATCAAATTCTCACCTTATTATGATTATTAAAAATATGTAAGTTTTTTTCTAACGATACTTAGACTCTGAGATTCAACTTTTATGTATACAACTCCCCCCCCCCTCGAAAATTTTTCTTACTACGCCACTGGTTTAAAGAAACAGTAGAAAAAAAAAATGTTTTTTTGTGTCTGTTGTATCATTGTTTCAGGACAAGTTAATAACTTTTAAAGCTATTGAACAAGGAACATGTATGGATGATATTCTAGTAGACGTAGTTGAATGATTAAAAAATGTTGACCACATTTTTAACAGTTGAAGGAAAATTTAAAACTTTTTCATAAAAACCGTCTTAAGTTGACGCTTGAATCTTGTTTGGTAATCGTATTTTGATTTCAAATGTTTACAAATTCAAGTTTTAGAATTGTTGCATAAGGATCATCTTGAAATAATGCGTTGTAATTTGTTAGCTCGTTCATATGTTTGGTGACCTAATATATTGAAGTTTGTACAATCTTGTATGCCATGTCCAGTGACCCAGTATGATGAAAATTAAAAAATATACGCTCCTTTGCCAGAAACTTCGCAAACTTGGCAGCGTTTATATCTAGATTTGTTTGATGCTCAGCGATGCACGTTTTTAACACTAATTGATAATTATTCTAAGTGGATTGAGGTGTGGCTAATGGAGTGTACTGATACTAAGTCTGTGGTAGACAAACTAAAATCTTGTTTTGGTTTGTCTGCAGTTGTACTAGCTGATAATGGTGCTCCGTTCAGTAGTAAAAGTTTAGACAATTTTTACTTAAAAATAATATAACATATTTAAATTTGCTACTTATAACCCAACCTCTAATGTTATAACTGAAAGAGAAGAATGAACTGTTGAAAAATACTTATTAAAGAATTTTGTGTCTGGACGTCCATCGGGGAAAGAATCAATTAAAAATAAACTATTAAGGTGATTATACAATCACTGCAATACACCTTGTACCACTACTCAGTTAGCTCCAGCAGAACTTATATTTAAATTTAGACCTAGGACATAGTTGTCATTGTTAAACCCTAAGAGTAGGTGTCGTTGGAAGTAAGTGCACCAGTTGCTAGAGAGTTTAATATAGATAACAAAGTTTTGATTAAGAAGAATTTCATTTCTAAAAAGCGATATACCTGGAAAATAGTTAGAATAATAAAAAAAATTGGTTTAGTAATTTATTTAGTTAAAGTGAAGGAAACGATAAGAAAAGTACATCTTAATCAAATGAAAAGGAGTGATTTAAATGATAGTCTCCATCCACCTAAATCGTTAACAGATTGTGAAGACCTTTTTTTTTAGTAGACTGAACCTAAACTTGAATAATACTACAAATAATAATGATATAGTTGGTACAGAGTTGACGACACTCTGATATCTAAAGAGAGTGCGAAAAGCACCTAACAGGTATCAACCTTGATTACCTAATTATAATAATGTTAAATTAGTTTTTTTTTAGGCGAAAGTATGTTTTAAGCTCTCTTGTTATGTTTTATGATATACTTATTACTATTTTAAATTAGAATATAATATATATATTATTATTATTATGCATACTTGTTAATAGTAAATTTATTATGTATGAATATGTAAAGTTCTCTTTTGTTTAGAAAAGGGTAGGTACTGTTATGTAGGTATGATTCCTGATAATACAAATGCATGTTTGCTGTCTCTGTAAAATATTCAAAATGTTTATCTGTTTTTATCCTTACCCATGTACAAATACATAACATAGATACTAGGTATACATAATAATTGTAACCAGTAACCACTATTGTTATTATTGATTTTTATAATTTTACAGTATTTTGAATTAAAACTATAGAGAATTCAGTACTGATTATAAAATATAGTTACAGTTGTGTATATTTATATGATATATTATAATATTTATATTATATATATAATATATTCCCGTTCAAATACTATAGATGTTGTAAGTGGATTTATTTTAAAATTACGGCTGTGGTGGTTAAGAAAATAATCTGAATATTTGAAGAATTTTAAACAGATAACAAAAGGCAAAGTTTGAAACAGGTTTATTGAAAACTAGATATAACTTATAACCTAATCTCGGTTTTTTTCATTTACAATACTAAAACGTTAGGCAATTATCGATCATTATAATATTAAGTATAAAAAACCGAAACCTACACTGACATATTTTGATTTTGGTATCTGTTTGAAAACACATTGTAAAAAAAAAAATTAACATATTTTTGGTAGAAAAAAAATCTTGTTTTAAATTTTTGTTTAAATATTTTATGTATTAACTCAATTTCAATTTGACAGACAACCGTGTGTAGTAAAATTCCACAAAATCCATTGTTTCTGCACGTAATCGAGTACAATGTTTTTAAAACCCAGTGTTTCAGTAACTGAAAAGGAAATTTTAAGTTTTTTTAAAACCGGTGTTCGGAACCGATAAATTCAATGAATTATTATTGTTTGAACGATCGACCAATGAAACCATTGGAATCAATACCGGTTGCAAGCCAAAGCTAATCGTAGAGGTGGAGGGATGAAACCTCGTAAAAAAATATATTACCACACTGTAATATCGGCTCGGCTCCTTTGAAGTGAAAAAAAAAAGAATGAAAATAAAAATCACGGACTTTCCGACCGCGAATATATAGAGGGATATTTGTCAATCATCCCTTATTACGGTGTTTACTACATAATTTCCGTTTCAATCATCCCTGTATACTATATATATATATATTACTTATATACCTATATATATATATAAATCACACACTATAAACAGTATAATATATATACATGTGTGTGTCCGTGTGCCTGTATTTAAAGCCCCCTGCATGCATCCCTGACGGCACGTCATACGAAATTACCATCCCTTTGAAGCGCGCCGTGTGTCACGGAGGATTAGATATGGACGCGCGGCGCGAGCACAGGCTCTCATTTAAAATAATCTCTCCGGCGCGACGGGACAAGTTGATAAGTTCTACAACTTATCTGATGAAATTTCAAAAATACACAGCCCTTTAATTCAATGGACCCGCGTAATTCTCTTTGTGGCCACTGAACCTTTACGGCAAATCAAACGGCTTTTTCAAATCCATTCGCACGCAACTATTACAATATCGCATTATTATTTATAATAATGTATATAAATACAGATTCTCCGCAGAAGTTAAGTAACGCGAGTACCATATTATTATGAAACTTTTCAAGTGAAGCAAAAATATTCATTTATTTAGATTTTATACAATTCTGTACACCACAGATAAAGTAACGCAAAATCCATTTAGAATCCATTATAATCCATATTGATCAGCGGTGACTTGGCGAGTCGGCGAGATGGCGATTGTCGACCGGGCCCCCAGATACAATTGGGCCCCTTGATATTGAGCTATTTATAATTATTAATTTCGTTTCGGCAAATCGGAAAATTATTTTATATTTTTAAATGTATTATAATATTATATTAATTATATACAGTGGGTTACTGCTTAATAGTTAAAACGGTAAATTATAGGTAATGTTAGTTTAAATGCCATAAAGATTATATAATAACTTTAAATATTATAAGCTTTATATAGGTGTTTAATGTTTATTAAAACCGGACAATATAAATTAATCACGAATTTCGGAAAACAAAATATAATCGAATATATTCTGTAGGTACAAATGCATAATGCTGAATGATGGACATTTGAGAAATCATCTGATAAAATAATTTTTAAAAATCAAATGTGAAATGTACCTATTAATAAAAAATTAACTTATTGTAACTAATTATCAGAGCTTAAAAAATATAATAACTATATTAGTAATTATAATACCTAATAATAATTTCATATATCATCAAATTTATTTTTAAAAATGTATTTTCTTAATTTTTTGTTTTTTTTTTTTTTAATGTATTTCTAATTTGTAAAAAAAAAAAAAATATAGAAACATTTCAGGAATAACTTTATAGAAACGTTATATGATTAACGTTTTAATATTGTATAAACATTTTATATTTTATATTTTTAATTCACAAAAATATTTAAAGTATCAATGACATTTTCACTATTGAAATATGTATAATAGCTATACCTACAGAATCTTACTGAAACAATTATAATTTAGTGTCATCGCTTTATTATTTAATCAATCACTATAGAAACACTATTTAAATTATCAATCAAAGCAAATTTCACGTATCTCACATTTCTACATAACGTACTAAGTAGTCGGGACGTGTTTAGATTGTGTTGAAAAACATTTTGAAAATGCATTTAGTAATTCGAATTTTGCTTAAATTGAAATGTGATAATTCAAAGTGTATTTTTAACTTATATAAATTTAGTTTTACATCAATTATTGTTATTTAACAACCAGGTAGGTAACTCAATTTTTTAAATTAACGTTCATATACAATGCCCATATATCCAGTCCATGTGTGACGTAGCTATATAATGTGATTCTCGAGAAATTTATCGAAGCCCATATTATGTTCAGTGTTGCAAAAATATATAATATTTGTGTGTATCTTTACCGTGCATATAGTTGATGAAAATAAATCATATTTTTATTTACATGATATTTTCATATCTATTTTAATTTTTTTTTTTTTTTGTTTGAAGCCCACACATACTCTATGACGAAGTTGCGAACCATCGTTGATGCATCTACTCAGCGGCTTGCACCAACGACATTGCCGCAACGTCGGGTATCGACGCGATTTTTTTTTTTCCACTGTGTAAATGCATACTTGTGTACCTACTGAGACTACTGACTTTTCCACACGAGAAATTGTTTTCTGTTTTTTGTCAATATTGTTTCCTTTTTAGTTTTTATTTTCGGTATTTTTATTATTGATTAAAAATCTGTTACAATATCTATACTTACAAACTATGTTAATTAATAGATTTCAAAGAAATATTATATTGGCGTTGTCTTATGAATACTATTATAAACTACAATTACATTATCATGTTCGTGTTTTAGAAATTGGAAATTTTAATAATGCAGATTGGAATCAATCATTCGAGTATGTATAGTAGACGTAAATAGAAGTTTTATAATAATAAATAACATTAATATATTAAATTATTATTATAATAAAACTCACTATAAAATGTGTTCGAAATAACAGGAAAATTCTCCTTTTTAATCTAGTATTTGTACCTACAATTGTAGCATATATTTTGCGTAACATTCATATGTTCTTGTTTTATTCTTATAATTTTGGACTATTTAAATTTGTTTATGTACTGTAAAACTTTTATTTATCAAATAGAAATACCTCTCCTATTTCGATGTTATATTTAGAATGACATTTTTTTTTTTTAGTAACAGTAAACTTTAATTAAAAAAAAAAATGGCTATACCTTCAGCAATTTTAGTTTTAGAACCATATATTATAGGTACCTATATATATATATATATATATATAATATTATTTATTACAGATAATATATCATGTTATCAAAGTAAATTAAATAAATGATAACAATAATTTACTGAATTATCACAAAAAATCAACACATTAAGTATTACATAAGACTTATATATGGTGGAATTTATGCGTATAACTTGATGATGATTAAGTTTAGGGGATGGGTATCTAGCGCATAAATACCATTTTTCAATATAAATATAAAAAATGTGTGTGGTTCTACATAATATTATTTCTTATGCGGTACATAAAATGACTTTTTATATACGGACATAAGATAATTAACATAAATGTATAAATAAATATATTTACATATTATTTTTATTTATCTAGCCGACTAAGTAAAATGTAGCCAGGCCGCCATTGCTATTAGACATGCGGATTACAGACATACGTTAGTATCCCCTTTGTGTAGTTTGTGACTTAGGATAATAAAAATAATAACTACTTTTCGTATTTTTTAGTATAATAGTTTAAGAGTTACAATATTTTACCACGACCTATATTTTATACCAAACATTAAAAATATGGACTTGCCTAATTTTTTTTTTTAAAAAATGATTTTGCGTTACCTTACCTATAGTGTACAGATTTAATATACAAATATTGACAACTAGAAAAATAAATATTCGTTTCTCGAGGTAATTATTAATGGGTGGAACCATATTTCCCCAAAACTCGGATTTCATTTTCCTCGAAAAAAATAATAAAATAAAAAATTCTCTTCTCTCTACAAACAAAATAAAATTTTCCTCCAGATATTTTTTTATATTAATAGTTACCTAATTTAACATTGGCAATAAATAAACTTTTTAATTGTACTTATTTATAATATAAATTATAATATTGTAATTCAGGTCAAAAGTGAAATGATCAAATAGATTCAAATCACTGAATAGATATACCAGACTGCAGTCGTATACGCCTTATTTGATGATTATTATTGAATACCATATTTTAATTAACAACTACAAAGTGTAATACTTCAATAACATTTTGGAATTCCTAATGTATTTACATGCATCTCATTTTAAATCGATATACAAACTATAAAGTTAATAGAAATCAACAATTATTTACAAGCTTTTAACTGTATTTTCATATAGTACGATTTTAAATGGTAAAAATATTTTCAACAAATAAAATATATGGACAAGAAAATATTGGTGTTTTTTTTTTAATATTAATTATTTAAAAACTTGAAAAAATCGTTGTTTACACTCGATAATGAATTGAATATTTAGAAAAATGTTACAAAACCAGACATGTCTCTGAAATGTTGTCATCTACAAATCTTACACTTAGATATATTGCATCCAATTATATAATATATATTGCAGTGCATATATGCGTGCATATATAATGCAATTATTAATTAAACTCAATAATCTTTAGACATTTCTTATATATTCAGTTTTGAAAGTAATTTCAAATCTTTGGATTAAATTTCAACTCTAAATGATGGATTTTTGATTTTTAAAAGTAACCAATTTAATTTTCCATTAAAAAATTGATTTCTTACGAACCTGTCACGGACTATACCCGAAATTACTGGATACATATATATACGTCAATTTATATACTCCATAATGTTTAGTCAAGTGAAACATCGGCACGATTTGTACTTTCAGTATGATACACAAAACCGAGTAGACATATAATATCACTATAAAAATATAGCTGATAAATACAATGCAAGTAGTAGTATTGCGAACGAGTTGGTATATCATCACTTGTTGGACATTCATATTATACATTATACACACTTTGAAAGCATATACCTAGAAAGCATACCTATAATATAAAAATAATATTATCTTCAATATTATTAAAATATAAAAATTTTCCGATAATTCAATATACCTATTAGCATACCTACCATATAATATAAATTCGATAATCAATTATATTTATAGTGTGTATAGTACATTGTAGTTATATATATGCAATTAATACCCCCATAGTATTAAAATATTTTATAAAAAATTTCGAAATATTTTCAGGAAATAGTATTGTTTTCAAAATATTTTTTGTTCTTTCCTGAAAAGTTTTGAAAATATTTTTTGGACAAGAATTTCACATTGCTAAAATATTTTCAAAACCTTTTTTTTTCATATCGATCACAAAAATCAAAAAATATAATTCAATGACCTGTGGGAGAGACCCCGGTGGAAGTGGTCGTGATATGACGTCGGATTGTCCCCATCACGGGCAGATATGATTGAAAATCCGTAACGAATTGCTAACTTCGAAACCAGAGATCGAAATACTTCGCTTGCTTGCCCTCGTGCTCGAATCGTACACGCTTCAGCTAGACACATCGTGTTCACAAATAACTCCTATTATTATTTTGTTTTTTTTTTTAGTGATTTTTAGAACGTTATTTACCGGAGTGTACAACATACTTTGACATCAGTCCGAGTCTGATGTGACTATATTATTAAATTTACATTCCAAAATGTCCCCTCCTTCCCCGTGACTATTTATTTAGGTATTGTGTACTATTCCACGTGCATTTATGTATTTATATATATATATATATATATATATATAATAAATATGTATATTTATTTATGTATATATTAGGATATAATAACATATTATATTATATAATAACATATTTTATTAATTTCGTTTAGACTAGGATAACTATAAGTATTCAAAAATTTAAAACAGGATAACAATAAAAAAGATAATTTTCTACCAAAATGTTCATAAATGGTAAATATTTTCATAAATTGCATAGAAAAATGGTAGATGATCAAAACACGTTACAAAGATAGGGCTCATCTTCCAAAAGCGGGACAAAAAGCGTCACGTTCAAAGTTTATTTGGGACAACAGGAAACTTGTATGCAAGTCGTGGCAGCAGTGACGTATGTAAAATAATGGTAAAAGAAAAAAATCTACCAAACGGCTAAATTGTCCAAAAAAAAAAAAAAAAAAAAAAAAAAAAATTGAAAAAAAA
>JAIPRL010004023.1:0-41681 GCA_025469235.1 Pemphigus obesinymphae | reverse complement strand
AAAATCACTTTTGTGTTGGTAAAAATTTATAAGACATTAATTTTACAAAATCTTGGGTTACAAAAACCCAACTAGTATAGGACCAAAAAAAATCCGGGACCCAACTAGTGTAATACCAAAAAAAAATCCGGGACCCAACTAGTGTAGCACCTAAAATAATCCATGACTCAACTAGTACAACACCTGTGATTACCCCATGGTGTTCGGGACCCAACTAGGATGCTCCGAAAGAGACAAGAAGGAGCTTTGGCGTTTGTACGATATCCACAGGAAATCCATTCAATTATGCACAGCGTTTCATTAGAATTTTCCAGTATTTTCTTTAGGGAAGAACAAACATTTATTTCCATACGTACACGCATACCTCTTTTCTTTTTGTTAACAGCCCAAGGGCTGGTTGGCACCAATTTTATTTTCTACTCCTCACACTTCTCCGTTTTCTTTTTTAGTTCACAATACAATCTGCAGGCCACGTCTTTTACTATTTAACAAATGTAGGCCAATAGTGGTCACTCTCTGCTATTTTTTCCCCTCCATGACACCTTCTATTATTCTATGTGTCCAATTCACTTGGCTCGTCTGGTTTTTAGGGTCTTCGGAAAGCTTCGTGTTTCTGCAAATCTTCGATGAACTACTTCATTCGTTGTGTTTTCTGTCCAGTCTATTTTTGAACATCCTCCTGTAATACCATGTCTCAAACGGTGAGATTTTCTTTCTTATAATTCACCTATGGTCCGTATTTCTCTTCTAAAAAATGTATATAATCCAATAATAAGGCTTTGGTAGATTTTTTTCTCATTTTTATATCAATATTTCTGGACACCAACATATTTTTCTTGTTCCGAAATGCATATTAAGCCTGGTTTATTCCGTTTATTATCTCGTTGGTACTATATAACCGTGCTCTGTTATCTTACTTCTAATATTATTATAATATCCATTCACTTGTTTTACACATAGCCGTCCACTATTATTTGTACTTGAGTCCCTTCACTACGTCTACAAACAACGGCTTTACTTTTAGCTCTTTTAATTTTCATATTATATTCGTTTTTAATTTTTATGTTCATAATTTCTTGGATATTCTGCATATCCTCTTTTTGTACTACATAATATACATACATGTATAACACATATTTTATGTAGCTAAAAAATACGTCATTATGCATAATACTATAGTGCATACATAATGTGAATTTCTAGTTTCTTATATTTTAATTTCCTAATTTATGCATATTTTTGGTCTTTTTTATGGTTATATAAATTATATAAAATTTTTATAATATTGATGTTTTTTCTTTGACTTTTTTTAATGCAAGTTATACTAATTTATCACTGTACTAAATATATATATTTTTTTTAAAAAATTTGAGCTCCAGCCCGTTATTATATACACACATATTATATAATAACAAAAAAATATAATATATGTGTAAGTATTATCTATATTCTATACAGTCGGTAACCGTGACTAGTTTATTTGTATTTTTTAATTTATAACGACTTTATGCAATATATAAAAGTGTAAACAAACATGAAAAAAAAAACACTTAATTATAAAACCAATATATTCATTGCTACGTTTAGAATCTAAAATGGAATTTTCCGTTTGAGAATAAATGCATTGTGTATGTATATGCATGCGCAACATTAAAATTGTCAAAGTATAAAAAAACACAAGCAAATTTATATTTTTGTATCCACTATAGGCAATATACAAGATAAAAACAATTCATATTATTTATCAATAACTTAAATATCGTGTATTTCCAATTATATTTGAAACTATACATATTTTATTTTATTTTTGTAATACATTTTCGATGAAAAAAAAATGTATAAAATTCAATTAAACGTAATCGTAGTCCATGAATGTAAATAATTTATCACTTTTATGTATTCCGTTTTCGATATCATGTATTAATTGAATTATTGATAGTAATCATTGTTAAAATATGACGTATTGTGAGTGGCTGCCAGTCGATTTATGAAACAAAAACAGTATATGTATTCATAAAATTTCGATCATGATTATTATTTTTGAATATTTAGTTGGAACAGGTCTCATATAAAATAATGGATTTGATTTATTTTTTTTTTGTTAACCATTTAAGAGTATTCACTGTCTCCGTCTAGCTAATGGACAATATAACAAAATTACATTACGCAAAACAATAAATGTGGTGTCTACGTTTAAATTAGAGTTAAAACATCTATTACTAATTTTAAAAGAAGAATATTTTCTAGAAAATAACATATCCTTTTTGTAACATTTTGTGTATCAAATACAATACAGCATTTTAAGTTTTATTTTTTTTAAATGCTATAGATTCTTTGATAAGCAATATTTTACAAAAATGATATATCATTTTCTAGAAAATATTCTCCTTTTTAAAATTGGTAATAAGTGTTTTAACTCTAATTTTAACGTATACATCACATGTATTGTTTTATGTAGTGTTATTTTGCTATATTGCCATTAGATAGAGAGAGACAACAAATTCGGGTGCGACGTCCTTTTAATGCTCTAAACAAATTTAAAAAATGTGCATTTATGACCAAACAATTTTCAGAAAATTCCGTGAGAAATGCGTTTCAAATAATTACATTTTTTATTTTTAATGAATATATAAGGAAATATTTAAATAATTTATAATTCTAATATAAACCTAATATTATTAATAAAATTACAAAATGAAATAAGAATGTTTTTCGGCGTTATTTTTAGGTTTCTAAACTGAAGTTTAGGCATCTTATATCCCCGCTGTGTTCGTCGTCTGTTCGCCAGTCCGGCTGCGCACAAATATTAGTTCATAGTTTTTATTGTAAACTTAGTCAACAATGATATAGATACTGTTCATATTATTTTATATTTTAAGATTATTGTTTAAAACAAGTTTAGAAACTGGGAATTTAGCACGATGGCAGATTGGACTTTTCTAAATTGTTTGTTTAAAATATCGTTATTGATATTATAATTTTTCGATATTGATTTAATCTTTTAACGGTTTTAACTAATAATTAAAATCAATTTCAATTTAATTTTAAAGTTTAGTATGTATTTACAACAATTTATCGTACAAAAGTGACATGAAGATTGTATTCAAATGTTTTCGTATAATATATACACGTAAAACACCTTGGGGGGGGAATTCAAGTAATACGTAAACACCTAGGGGGAGGGGGATGTGTCGTGTACTTACATTTTCTGACATGAAGGATGGGAGGGGGGTTAGAACCATGCTGACGTCAACAGTAATTAAAAAAAATATATATCAAAATATGTAACAACATTTTTCATTTATTTTTAATTAATTCATATAAAATTCGGAAATTTTTATTTTATTTTTTAATAAACGGGGGAGGGGGGTTGTTGGACATATTCTGACGTAATAAAGTTTGGGAAGATCGGAAATTTGTTGACGACTCCCGACAAAATACTTGAACCTTGATGAACCCCTTGGTGTAATAAAAGCGAGTCGGTATTACAATGTTTTACCTACGAACGACTCGAATAATAATTTTTTTTCAAATTTAATTACGTAATTATGAAAGGACATTAGCGAATAGATTATCTACTATTTATCTATATATAAACGAGTTATCATCCTACTTAAAAACGTTATTTTATTATTTTTTTTTCATGAAATATCTCTATGTGCACTGTTACAGGTATAGAGGTATAAGTATTGCTTTTTAATTAAATATACGAGTACGTATACCACCGCTATTCATGCGCGTTTCGAATGAAAGCCGATTTTAGATACAGATACAATACTCTATTGTAATCCGACGTGAATCCTACTATTACGCGAACGGTATTCGTATTATACTGTAGTAGTTGGTAATTCGGGCTTATATATAATATTATATATATATATATTAAAAAAATGACTATCTACATTAAATAATGAGACGGTTTTTTTTTTTTCAACCATACACAATATATGGGATATCCTGTCAAAAGAGCGAAAGCAAAATAGGAAAATCAAAATGAACGCATATCCAGTACGAGGGAAAACAAAAAGACCGAAATATGTACCTAACATTGCCTATGAAATGAATTATTATTTATTACGTTTTATCAAAAACTATCAACGAAACATTAAATATGAATTGCAAACAACCTTCGAAAATTATTATACACATTGATAAAAATCGACAATGCTATTAATTGTTAGAAAATATGGGCAATTGAATGAAAAAAAAGAACTCAAATACTCAAAATACAACACAAATTTCGTCATCATTTAAAAGTGTCAATATAGTTTACGATAACAATTTCAACTCTTTAAGTTTAAAATAAAATGGAAAAAAAAAATCGTAACGCAAATCAATGGAAATAAAAGTTTATATTTTTTTTCCATGGTATAGTTATATTAGAATACGAATAGAAAGATAAGGAGATGAAAAATAATATAGTGCAACAAATTTTCCAACATTTTATTTGTTTGAATAATACATTTTGAAGGCTCGGCAGCAAACCACCGTTATAATTCAGTATTTTCAAACTATTCGGGAGAACGCTTTTTTAATCTCTATAATATTTGTTGTAACACTCGTTCGACAATGATGTGAATTGGTTCGTTCGAATTTCGACGCACAACCCTTACAAATATAATAATAAATGGGTATAAAATGTACTTTCGCAAAAACTTTTCGCGCTAAGCCCACAGAGTCTATATATTATATACTATACCCATTCATGTAAATCACAATACGTTGAGTTATAGACAATTATCGTACGTACTTCGATTTACCCCTCGGTCGTTGTATAATTATTTAAGTCGGTTAAATGTAGCTTTTACAATTTGACGTTTACTATATATATTGCTTTTGTTCGTTTTACGTAAAACCCCGTATATTAATATTGCAAAATTATATACAAAGTCGACCATGCAAATTACATTATCATATTAGTAACCATGTAAGTTTTCACGACTAAAATGTATCTGCGCGAGAAAATTTCGTTTGTTCTCGCAGAGTAGTAAATACGCCGTTTGAAATTCATTGAACGGCTTCTTAATTTGTATTTTATCGAACATCTATATATATATACATATATATATATATGATCCGGCTGTAACTTTAAGTTTAGACTTAAGCAACACGTGTTAGCAGCTACGAAATAACGTACATAATATACCTGTGTATAAATATATATGTTATAAATATTTCCGAGCATTTTATAAAATATTACTCATACTTGACTGTACACACCATATGTCGGCAATGAAATAAATGTTACTATAAAATTATAGTATATCCTTACCGAATTCCATGTATTTTATTTACTGAAAATTTTCATGGAAAATTTATAAATTTAAACTTGTATTAGGAATTATAGTTTTTCCAAAACACGTGTATTCCTTCATACTTCCGTCACGCGTTGATTAACGACAAATCAAATGAATTGCACAAAAATCTAAAAAAAAAAAATTCTATTCCAGATTCAAGTCCTTATATTTTATATTCGTGTTTTGCGCGTGTTAAAAACGTTTATTTTTATTTTTTTTTTTTCTATAGCGGCCGTTTTGATAGAACATATTTTGTACTGCTCATTATTGGCTTGTTATCGTATAAGCCTTTGCCACTACATGTATTGTAATATTTTACCTCACATTATATTATACGGTATAATATGAAATTATTTCGTCAAATATCAGTTTTTATAGGTGTATACGTGGACATATTGTGATGCGTAAAGTTGTGTAAATCTCACCGTCGCGTTGCATTGACTACATTGCAGAAAAAAAAAAAAACGTAGAAACTTCTTGTCCTTTACACAGCTGACGATACGTATTATTTCTTTCCGTTAGTTTTCACACGTATTTATTTACAGTCGGAAAATAAAATAAACTTTTTATATGAGCGCTTATAAAATATGTGTTTTTGAATATTTGAAAATCCTATTCGACACTATAATCACTAAAATATAAATAACTAATTCCATATTTTTTTTCTTCTCCTTTGCCTTCTCTTCTAACTTTTTGGGGTCGAACACTCTAGTCCTATAGTCCTCTCGACCTCTCCCACTACATCCCCACTCAACTTTATCCTGTTTTTCTTCTCTATTACCTATGTGTTTCATTTCACCAAAATTATAATTTATATTTTCTGTTTTAATTCTAATAATTCTTAGTCCTTTAATTTCGAGAGCTCTTTCCACTCTTCAAGTCTACCATTCACAACCTCTAGGACTCTCACCTATCATCACTATATCATCTGCAAACAGCATGCACCACGGTACCTCATCCTATACAGAATTTGTTATTTCATCCATTATCAGGGAAAATAACCAAGGACCCTACTTTCTCCTCTCCAATCTTCCTCTCAACGGTTTTCTGTCATTTCAAAAACCGTATTTTTTTATTTGATAAAATTGCCTTCACCTATCCTACTCATCTCCTATATTTGATTTAATTGTTTTAATTAAAAAAAAAAATTACTTTAATGTGATTCAATGGATATATATTTTTTTATATATTTTTTTTTATATTAAGTCATATTCTAACCAATAATACCAACAATTAAAAATTAACGAAATACTAAATTGTATTTTACATTGAAATAAAATACTAATTGAATGTTAGGAATTGTGTGTATTTATTTTAAATTGAAAGCATCAACTCATTAAAATATAAATATAAATGTCTCATTGAAATATTTTCTAAAGTTCAGTAGGTATAAAATATAATTTATTGAATAACTTGAAAGTTATTTTATGAATTTCACCGCCTTCTTCTTTCCGTCATAATAAAATTATATAACTTTTGTAATAAATAATATGAGAAAATTGTCTCAAAAATAATTTTATGTTACTATCACTTAATTTACTTAAAAATTACTAAAATATCTATATATGTTATATACACAACTCTCAAAAATGCCAATTATAATAATGCATTATAGGTATTAACATTTTGGTTTACATTTATATTTATTTTATTATTCAAAAGTCAAATTCAAAATATAATAAATTACAATACAGTAAAATAAATATTGAAATACATAAAACCTGTTGACTGTCCATAAGCATTATTGTTTTCGAAATTTTACATCATCACCATTATTTCAGTTTATTAAATGTTTTGTTAATTTTCTCTGTAAATCTGGATAAATAATTTTTAAATTCCAAAAAATTAAAATTGTTTATTGGATAGATTGCAGTGAAGAAATTTTACTAATTAAATTTTAATGTACTTTACATTGTACATTTTAATAAGCACTTGCAATAAGCTATATTAAATTTTAATTTTAAAAAAATTCTATTTTTTTCTTTCTGGATTATTTGTTTTTGTAACGAATTTCTTAAATTAATATAATATAATAATATAATAATTGAATTATTTTTTTAATAACTCTAAGATATTAAAGAATCATATAGATCTGCAATATTTATTATTCTTAGTTTAAGCTAATATTTTAATTTTAGTTTTAACAGGCATTTTATTTAAAAAAATAGGTTATAGTTATATTTTTAATTAATATTTTGTGTATTGAGCTAATAATAATTATTTCGACTACCGTAATTTACTTTGCTGTATATTCTAAAATTGGTTAAAGTATATTTTTTTTATTCAAAATTCTTATGTAAAGGACTATTTATGAATGTGACTCGTATTATGAGTATTGTCTACTGCCTAGGGATTTGATTCGAGTATAAATTTTGTGGTTTGAACACAAATATTAAATTCATTTTCTAATACTAAGAGATTTATAGCTCGATGAATATGGCGTAAAATTACTGTGCTTTCGACGCCCCATTCCAAGTTATTGGGAATTTTTACGATATTCAGTTTTATATTTGATTCAATTTTTATTGTTCTTATTTCGGGATGCAATTTTATTTTAGAATGTAGAAGTAAGCCTCAATATTTTTATATTGCAAACGTGGTGAATAGTTATGTTGTCGGTCTAAGTTTAGGGTTATATTGGATTTTATATTTTTCGAAAAAACTAATGATAAATTTAGATTTTTCCACATTAGATGAAAAACGCAGATGAAATTCTCTATTTGACTATATCGTTGATATTAGTTTGGATGTATTGATATTTATTTATTATTATAATTACAAAACCAAATTAAGCTTTTTCTTCTCCTGCACCTTCTCTCTCAGCTATTTTGGGTCGGTCAAATTAATAATAAACAAATAAATATTTGATGAATTATTATATGCAGTATACGTATATATCAATATTATTATAGTTAATATGTTTATAATTTCCATTATTTATACAAATAATTTCATTATATATAATAAAACACAAAATGTAGGTATATTTTCAATAATATGAAAGAGAAGTGACCCATGTAGCTTCATCAGAACTTTTTCCAAAGAGCGTTAATTTTAACCAATACAATTAAACAATTTAGTCTCTATTAGTAATATATAAAATTTACACTTTTTGTATGTTCAATTTATTTTACTTGTATATAATTATAAATATATTATGTTATGAATAATACATTGAATATTATTATGACTAGATCTTAGATATTAAAGCCCTTAAAACCATTTTTTTTCTAGACTTCTAAAAAATGCACTACTTTATGTTTGCATTCAAATTAATAATAATAATGGACGCAATGAAAGTATCTAATATTAATAGCATTTCATATTTTATAAACTAAAATGCTTTTAATATAGATTTAATGGCTGTAAACTTGTACCTTTTTATTTTTTCTTAGATATTATTACACCGAGCCTCTGCTGAAAATCGTTTGATTAAATACAATGAATAGCAAAGTGTATATATATATATATATATTGTTTTTTTTTTTTTAATTATAGTATTATGATGACTATATATATATATATATATTAGGCCAAATTATTTTGTTATTTTCACTCGGAGTCGTTTTATTGAATTTAATGTTTTCAAATGTAATACATCTACCAAAAGTTTCCTGTCCAATTAGCGAAATAATGGAATGAGAACAAACAAGTTCTATGTCCGAATTTTTAAAAAACCGTTCTTTTAATAATTCGTATATTTACGAATGGTCTATCTTTTAAACTTACATCGGTAGTCTTACGAGACAATTATTAACAAAGATATGAAAAACTTACACGTTTGTTAGTTTCTGTAGAATTCGGTATAATTTTTTTGTTTTTAAAGATTATAGTCAATTCAAAAAAGTTCTATGTAAAAGCATACACGATTTTGTTAGAGTAAATCAGTTGTACGTGGATCATATGATTTCACTGATACGGTAAAATTTACATGTAAACGAGAGTTAACCACTATGGAACGTGTTTTATAATTATTGTTGGTTTATTGGTATCACTTCAACAATATCTTATATCATGAAAATATATTCGGTGATTACGATTGAGAACAAAAAAGTTTGGTCGTGCACCAATTAATTTATGTGGATACGTACAAGTGTTGTTGAGTATTAATAAAATAATATAAAAGTATTCTTTCGTTCTAACTCGATATTGTTATGGTTTTTGATTGTTCATGAACTCTGTGTTATTTTCCGCACTTATCTAATGACAATAATGATAAATTAGACGTTCATAATATCTTAATGTAAAATATTTATAGTGTTTACATAGCGTTTATTTATATTATTTCCATTTCAAAAGAATGCACTGATAAAAAAAAAAAAAAAAAAGAAATCAATTCACAAACTTGAATTTTTCGTTATTACCCCACGAAATGTTTCCACTCCGAATGCGACCATTCGAGCGAAGTGTATATCTTTTCAAAAATATTATACTCAGCGAACTACGTGTATAGGATTCGTCTTTCGAATGCAATGAATTTATTATCTATGTTTTCACATTTAAAACAATAAAAACACACTATTCTGTCCAGAGACCGGACTTCCTCCGACTGTACCTGGTTGCGTTCATTTTTATTTTTTTCGCTTATTATTAATTGTCAATTTATGAAATAAATAAATATTATTTATCGGTCAAATGAAATATGAAAATAATATACCGCGTTTTCGCTATGGCGGCTGGCAATTGCAAATTGTTCGTGTCATATTGTTCGATGGACTTAAAACGATATTATTATTGGCCGTGTATCACAGTGCGTATAATATGAATATATATATATATTATAAATTGGGTTTCTCTCGGTGTATCCAAATTGTCAAAGCTAATTTCTATCGACGCACGGCCGAAATAACTGTATTCTCCTTCATTAGCAACACTAATGACCGTGCACATGTAATTTAAACTGACGCGCAGGTATACAGTATACATTATTATACCGTATAGCGTCACTACGTCATAACGATAGGTTAGTGTGTGGTTGTCAAAAATAATTGTATATTATACAGGTTAGGTATACTACTGTGTTTTAACGTTGTGTCGATATTTTTTGATAGATCACTTTTGAAAATGGGATAAGAAAAAAATGAAGATATTTATAAAAAAAAGTTTTATGTTAAAAAAAAAAAAAAAAACATAACACCCGGACAATATTCAGATTTATTTAAAATATAATATCATCGAATCGTCTGGATCCTTTATACAAAAAAAAAAAAAAAAAAATCTAATTGATTTATAAGATAATTATGACGATAACAACCGTAATTGTCAATATTAATCAATATTAATATATAGGTTTTATATATTTAAATTGATGTCCAATTAA
The DNA here is from genome assembly GCA_025469235.1 of Pemphigus obesinymphae. Lineage (NCBI taxonomy): Eukaryota > Metazoa > Arthropoda > Insecta > Hemiptera > Aphididae > Pemphigus > Pemphigus obesinymphae. The sequence continues at coordinate 31,064 of JAIPRL010004023.1, read as the reverse complement.
GATTTGACAATGTTTCGTTTTTCACTCTAGTTTTACCAACTTTCGCCACTATTAAACCGAAATATTACATATTTTAATATATATATATAATCACTACGGATACACAGTATAAACATCCTGTGGTCTACGGGTACAATATATAAGAATTTAAGGCTTCTTCGAAAGTTTTATCATTTCGAGCCGTTAGAGAAAACTCACGTTTTAAAAAAAGTTTTAGTCTCGATATTATTATGGATAAACGTCACGTATACATATGTATTTATATATATATATATTTGTAGAATACGACAGGCCATCAATGGATCGACGGTTAGCATTAAAAAATACTTAAAAATAATTTTTCGTCCGAGTATAGAGCAAATATACGTTTTTTTAACCACGGTTGTAAGAAAAAAAAAAGTTTTATTGGACGACGTAAAGTAATGGTAGTAGTTTAATAAAAAATTTGACGTAAAACATTAAATTCAAATAATATATACCTATATTATACACTGTAGATAGTTATGGGCGCGCGTACCATTCGAATTCAATTATTATTATTACATAGAGACGTCCATTATGGATATTTTTCCATATTTTACTTTCTAACGTTTAAAACTTTGACGTGAATTATTGTGATTTTAATGTATTTTCGTCAGGTAATTTCCGAAATTTCCGTAGTGTTCGAAACACGTCATCTAATATTCAGGCAACAAAAACTATTAATTCATAAACATGTATTTAAATTCTCTAAAGCCCAGTATGAAAATTATAGTCACTAATATGCTCTTCGACGATTATACCGTATTATATCACGTCCTGCAAAGTTATCGTAGGACTCATTGGCCGATAAAAACGTTTTATCTAATAATAACGTGTAATACCTATATATATATATATATATATACTTACATAAATAATGAAAAATTTGATAACAACATTGTTAAATTTGTTAGTGTAATTACTATTAAGAATGACGTCAATCGTCACTGCAGTACATCCTGTAGGTATTACAACCGAAGACGGATCTACATTAATACGTCTCGGTTTTGATATTTAATTAATTAATGATTTTCAAAAAAAAAAAATATATATTTTGTTTTTTTATTCGAATCCATCGGAAAATTCGAGTTATAAAAATTATAATTTAGTAAAATATCAATCGATAAACCGCGTGGAATATCCCTTAGAAAAATTACATGAATATATTATACGAAAGAAATTTTCATTGACATTTTGTTTTATTGTCGTATTTTTTATCAGTTATTCCTGTACAGTTGAACATTTATTTTTTCAGTATCCGAAATACCGAGAGAAATCCGCTACTATGAAATTGTTTCCAGTAACCTCAATGATCGATATGTAATAAAAAGTGGTTTTTACACCAGTATCATATACCTATGTATAATATTATGTACTATATAATATATTTATGACGTGCATTCAAACGTGAGGTCACCGACTAAATGCAATTTAAAAATAGAATAACATTTTTTATTGGCATTTTTTCATATTGTAAATTCTGTATAATTTAATAAAAAAAAAAAATTGTTTGTCTTTGATAACTGAATATCACAACCCAAATATTTGATTTATTTCATTGAATAATTTTCTATCGAGAATACCGACAATAGCCGGAAATTAAGTTAAAATTATAAATGCTTTTGATATAATTACGTCGAAAACAAGTAGTAGGTATATATATATATAATCTTTGGGTAGGTACTACAATATAGACGGAGTGGTAGGTATCATTAAATACAGATTTAATATTGTAATATTACATTTATAAACAGTGTACTTTGAATGGTCGAAAAAGTTCAAATAAATGATATCGGATATAAAACATTTTTTCTTTTTTTTTTTTTTTTTTTTTCGAAAAAAGTGAAAAGATATTATTTCATCGATACAATTATGTTTTGAAAAGAAAAATTATAAATCCAATTAATGATACGGAACAAAGCCAATACGTCTTGAATAATATCTTATAAAACCGTTACATCATCTGTGAATTCTCAGCGAAAGTTTATCGTGGAAGACGTATCGTTTCTATTCAAATAATTTATGGAAAACGAATTACACATAAACGGTAGAGGAACCAACTTGTCACAAAAACTATTTAAATGTTCAAAGTAGCGTATATAATGGAAATAACGAGAAATCTAACAAAAATGAAAATGAGTTATTGAAATTGGAATTGAACCGGAGTTTAAAGTGAATAGTAATACGGATAAAAAATAAAAAAATACAGTTATTATTATCGATTTATATATCTATTTATATATGAAATATGCAAAATATGTATTTTGTAGGAGTGATTAATGAAAAATAAATAATTAAGTGAAAATTTGAAATTATTTCGCAATATATCTATATACAGTGATTGCTGTAGAAAAATAACGAGGTTTCAGTTTAGATTTACATTCATTTGCACCATCAGCAATAAATAAAACAATATGTAGGCATTATAAAAAGTAGATAACTGGTACCTCGTTCTTTATTTTGCCCGAGGAATTTATATTGCAATTGTATTTATTTACTTTTTACGTGTTTTATTTTCCTCATTATAATATTTAATTATAGTATTCATTAAAAATTAAAATTCCATTTATTTATATTATATTGATACTTGTATAATATGTAGGTAGAACTAATTCATGAATAAATTAATACATCAAAAACATCAAACTCAAGTAAAAAATATAATTTTTAATTTTATAAAAGGTCCTAGGTTAAGTATAATAACTTTTTATACCACACACAAAAAATAACTATATTATTTCATCATAATATTTATTTACATTGAAATCTAAACAGTATTACGTTCAAGCGTAAACAAAATTACGAGTATATATCTTAATTTTCCTGACCCATATTTTATGAAAATTATGTATATGATGTATAATATTTTAAATATTACAATTTTTTTTTTTTTTTTTTTTGTACGCGTGACCTGGTTTTCGTTTAGTAAGTATAATAGTATGAAAAATGCAATAATAATTCAAATTTTTAAAATTGTTTTTTTGTTCTTCATTTAACGTGCATATATTACCTACTGTATAAAATCGAATTTTTTTTAATAAACCTATTAGTATTATTATGCCGTTGTAAAATTGTCCATTAAATGCGATTTATATTGTGTTTCCTTTGTTTCCATTTTTAATTATGATAGCCCTCATATCATTTCATATGACAAAATAGAAAGCATATTTACCTAATACTATGTGAATATTATTATATACGAGCTATATGTTATTGTATTCATTCGTAAATATGAATATTTTGGTTTTACCGTGGAATTTTTACAAATAAATCGATTTATATTTGGAGAAAATCGAACGAAACAGTTTTACGAATAGATAAACGTTAAATGAATTAGATGTCCATTGGTACGGTCATTATCGTCAATCATTATGAAAAATGTTGAGAACTATCTAGGTCCAGGCATAATCATACTTTGTCTTATTTATGAAGTTAACATATTATGTTTGTATGATATATATTATCTTAGTTGAATATTGATTTATTTCTTCATGAAGAATAATTGGTCCACTGAACAAGTTCGTGTTATTTAGTTAGATATTATTACATTAAAACTTAAAAGTACATAAATATATAAATAAACATTGTACATATAAGTATAATTATTATCTATTATTTATTGTGCATAAACACTTTGTAGGTATAAAGTGATAATACAATATTCACAAATTGTACTTACAAAAAATGAAAATCCTATTATTAATACATTTGTAAAATATTTAAATTTCTTTTTAACCATTTTGGGATTTCCTTTTTAATTATTTACACAACAATATGATAGCATATATTTGATATTATATTATTATGTAGTCAAATTTAATCGTATTTTTTATATGAGTGCCCAATTAGGTTATGTAGTGTTGGTGTATTGAGATTTTATAATGGTCTAGTATTAAAATTTGCATGGTCTACAAAATATTAAAAGTAATGTTATTTTTGATGACGTTTTTTTTTTTTTTTTGGTAATTGGTTTTCCGGTAGTATTTTCAGTTATTTATTCTGTGTAATACATAGACATTTTTAAATTTTTAGCATTGCCTAAAAACCTATTGGTTTTAAAATAGCTACCTATTCAACAGTAGAAATTTTGAAGTAAGATTTATTTTCATAGCAAATTTGTTCTAGTGTACCAACTAGTCTATATTGTACTTTAGACATGTCTTATTTATAAAACAAAATATACATAATACTGACTCGAGACCTTTTTTTTTTATTGTTGGTATGACACAGCTGGTTAGAATAAACATATAATTATGCCATTTAGATCAAAATATTAAGCAAAACTATTATACATTACAATATAAAACAATAAAAAAAAAAAATCCAAAAATCCAAAAATGTACTTTAGTTTATGTTGCCCGAAATTAAAGATATAATATATCCAAATCCTTGGATGTGGAGATAGTTCCAATGAGTTTTTGCATTATATTGCATAAGGTTCAGTCGTTCAACACGCCCCAATATACAATAACGGTCAGTACAGCCTCTGTGATCAATTCTATAGTATTTAAACTACCGTGTGATAAATAATTAATGATCTTATTGATATCGATTTTAAGAATTGACCCATCAATGTTAGACACATATGCAAATTATCGGTGATGGAAATCAGTCTAGTGGATTTTCATTATTTATTTCCTGCCGTCCAAACACGTCCCAGTACTCAGGAAAGATCCGTATAACCTATATAGGTACTACGTAATCGAGTCTAGTTTTTAAAATACGGTATACCAATGTCCAATATTACTAAATATCATAATCGATCGATCGATAAAAGTAAGACGTATAATAGTTTAATTTAAGGAAAGAAAATACACAAACGTACACCGAACCAAAACAAATGCAACAGAATTAAATGTAATGCACCGACTATAGCGATACCAGCGAAAAGAGATTGGCAATTTTTAGATAATTTCAACAAAAGTTTAAATGGAACTATTAAACAATTTTTATATGCATTATAAAGTAAAATTTAAAGGTCTATTCTATTTCTATTTTCTAATGTCAGCCTAATTTTATATTTATTTCGTTCTTTGTGTTATTCATTTTAAATACAATTTTAATGATTTTGCACGTATCGATATTATGGGGACGGTATTTTATATAGTTGATTTTTCAAATTTTACAACACGTACATTTTCAACTAAAATACAATTTTACCGTTTTCATACTGTTTACGGCATAAAATAAATAAATGAACAAACCGACAAGTATTTATATATTAATAATTACAATTGTATTTATACAATTACAAACATTTTAACGCTACAATGAAGAAAAAAAAAAAGAAAAAAAGATAAATTGTGGACTAAAATATGCTTTTAGGAACTTCATTAAAAAAAAAAAAAAAAAAACATGGATTATTCGAAATTTTGTCTGCGTTGATATTTAAAACTAATAAATATTTTTCAACAAAGAGTTAAAACTTATTTTATAATTTTAAAATATAAGGTTAAACTCAAGTTTATCCATTGCCTGCTGGCTATACTCTAATATATATATATATATATGGTTATATTACGTTTTAGGTCAAAGGTATGTTTTTGTGGGCTAGACTGTTTTAGACTATAGCGCGTCTCTTAATGTATATATATATATATGTGCCTGTGGAAAACCGCGTGAAATAGGTCACAACTCACAAGGGGAAGAATATAAATTCCATTTTGGTAAAAAAAAAAAGTCCTAAGGCTTCTGTATTTTATACGAGTATTAATAATAGTAGGTACATATGAATACGGTACGCGAGTAAAGTTTTTTGGGGCTGTAACTTCTAAAGCAAAATAAAACTGACCGACAAAATCAGAGAAATCTGTTACTTTGTTTTTAATATAAAAATAATTAAAGTTTTTATAAAAAAAAAAAAAAAAGAAGTAAAAATAAAATAAAATCATATATGTAAGTTAAATCACCCGTAAATTTATGTCGAAAAAGTTAAAAGTCGGCAAATTATGGTCGCTAATTTATGGTGTATTTAGTTGTATTATTAATAATGGAATATGGTCGTGACCGTTTTTTTTTTTCAATAGATTTGGAATACGATATATGGTTTTGAGACTTCAACATTTTGTTATCGTAAGCATATCTTATTTTTAATGACAATAATATTATTATTTTCATAGTAACATATCTATAGATGTTTTATAAATTATATACTTTGATTCAATCGATACAAACTGATTAAATTTCTATATACTCAAATAGTCATAAAAATAATCCAATGTCGGTGGTATAAATTATTATTTCTCATTCCATTAAATTCAAAACATCATATAAATAATAAAAACAAAACGTTTACAATTAATTTGTTATATTAATGAAAAGTTTATGAAAAAGATACCTACCTAATCATTTTATTTACGTAAACGTGTCAAAAGTTTTTCGAATTAATTAAAACTATTATAACAACGAGAATAAAAACAAAAACAGTTTTCTAACTACTATAATAATATATAGGTACGAATGATTACTAATATCATATTACCATCAGTATAATAATGCCATAAATGAGAACACAATTTTCAGGATATTTAATTTAAAGTTCTATAGAACAATGTCTGGACACTCATCTTTATACATATATTAAGATTAATTAAACAATAAAATATTAAAATATATATATATATATATATTATATTATAATATAAAATATTCATTAACTGATTAAATTAATAATTGTAATATTATTTAACGAGAATGAATTAAAATTTAAAATTACCGTCAACAAATCGTTGCAAAATGTTTTTGATGTTGTGGCTTTGTTACACTAATAGTGCGATATAATCGACGTGGTTCATAAACATTATTTACCATGTGTTAATGCAAAATCTGCTTAATTAATGACGTCATCATAACACTACTACACACACCACGTTCTGTTATCTACTGCCAACTCGTATAATATATACGCGCCACAGAACTCACGAACGAAGATACGGTGTGCATGTCCCGGGCGGTTATCACTAATCTAATTGGGTCAGATTTAATTTCCCTGCGGGTGTACGCGTTGTAATAATAATAATAATAATAATAATAATAATAATAAAAATAATAATAATAATTTATTATTATTATTATTATTACTATTGTGATTACTATTATTATTATTATATTATTATATTATTGTTTATTACCCAATAAAATGTTCAAAATCGACCTGATCGTGTCGAAAACTTTTTACCTTAAACGTTAAGCTATATTCGGCAAAACTCTCGGGAACCCATAGTGATTTCACAGTGTTGGCGTACGAATACGGTAAACTATCATCACGGTTACTCCAGGACATTTCGGCTAGGTTATAACCACCTCGAAAAAAAATCTATAACGTATAACCCGTATGACGGATTGTACGTGTGAATCAAAGGTTTTATTTGGATAATTTAGATGGAATATGCACACGATCGCCAATTAAAAGTTACACGAGTTCTCCCGGCGAATACCTGTATTATCTACACCTGTTTAATATTTGATTCGAACGCACTGGCTGATTAAATTAGACGAAAGATATTTTCTAAAAGCGATGAGAACTATCTCGTCTCTCTATCGAACAAAAACGAGTGAAATCAAAGCATTCGTGTGTGTATACATTTTAATTATACAATTCTACGTAGTCCACAATTACGATTATTATCAGTAGTCGAATTATGATAATAATTTACAGACCGTTAAAAATAAAAAAAGGGAGCCGAGTGGCCAAATCAAATCACTTTGACGAAACAAAATTTTAGTTCACGATTTGACGGTCATATAGTAACCGATTTATTAATACAAAAACTAATATATACATATATATATATATATTAAAGTCTAAAAACCTGAATAATATATATATATATACACTTTTGACTAACAAAAAAGTACACATAGGTATATATAATAATAAAATCAATATCGATCTGTATTTACGTTTTATAATGTTATAATGTAAAAGTCCGCTAAGAACGACTACGTCTTGCAATTTCCAGACATTATAGGTAACCCAGTGAAATAAAACATCGAATTTCTCAGACGTGCCTGGCACTTATTTAAAAGTCTTAACTACTCTACTAGGACCAATAAAACGTAAGATTGCACGAGGGTTGTTAATAGACAGGAATCTAAAGATTACCAACAATAATATTATCAGTTATAATACTTGCTAAAATGTTTTTTATGATAATAGTATTCCTCCTAAATATACATTAAAATATTTCAATTAAAATCAAATTTGAAATAAACTTTATAGAAAACAAACAATTTTCCGTAGAGCATGATAGCATGATGCGTTAGCAAACAACCTTAAAGACTTGACTAGCTCTTGGGAAGTATTACTATTTCCAAAGATTGAAAATACCTACTGTAAGAGTACATAATATATATATTTATTAATGTATACAACAATAATATAAATAATTACTCTTGCATTTTTAAATAATTCTATATTCTGTGTATGACTGCATTACCAATTAGTAAACTACATTAGTATAATGTCTAATATAATACATTTGTGTAAAGTGGTTTATGTAACTTAAATATATAAGTGGGTAATCAATTTGCCGTGGAATAATGAAAATTTAAAAAAAAAAAAAAACTATTCAATATGGATAAAAGTGATTTCGCAATTGTCATGCAATTTATAGTTTTTAACCCTAATACATACCTAAGTTTTTTTTTTCTTCATCCTCTCGTTGACTATTTAGGGTCGACCTAGGTGCTTTTTGCAAAAAAAATTTTATAGATTATCCCCTATAGTAATAATAATAATATATGTATTGAATAATAATCATGAAAAAAAAAAAAAAAACACTTTCCAACATAGGTAATATTATAATTTTAAACAGTATATAATCTAAGTATGAAATATTGAAATCTAGAAATTAAATGCAATCGCAATAGGTATAGCTGGTTTATGAATTTATTGATCATAATATTTATATATTTATGAACGGTAAAATGTTCAATTTTTGCAATATTATTTATAATTCTTCGATACACCAAATAACTCGGAATTTCGAATTATGATACAATAATAAACATTTAATAAATACGAATTTAATAACAAAAATGAAAAAGTAAATATTTTTAAATTATAAAATTATACAATGGTCAATTTATAGAATATAATGTGATCTAGATGGAAAAGATATATATTACTGCATCTTAGCACAGTTTGCCAACCTAACCGTGTCGAACTTCAAATTAATTACACAGTAGATATAAGGAACACTATGCTTTTATATTACTCTATGCGATTATCAATGATGCGTGTTTGAGAGGTTATAATTATTTTTAGTGCTTGAATTGGAAAAATAGAAGAAGGAGTACTCTCGGGCTTTCAATTAATGAGTGTTCCCTGAAACTATGCAACCCGTATACTATGAAAAAATAATTAATATGGGAGTTTTCAAAATATTATAAAATAGTATAGGAGCTCCTTCTTTCGTACACTCCCCCCCCCCCCATAATTCGAGCACTAATTATTTGAGTAAACCAATTTTTCGAAGAATAAAAAACTTTTAAAAATCATTTAAAATACTATTTTAAATATGTTAAAAAATTAAATTATTTGGAATACCACATATTTTTGTATACAGAGTGATGATTATAATACCATGTTTCAGCAATTTTGATATATAAACGATAATTTTTTTATAATAATATTATGTGAATTTTCTGTGATAAGTATTAGCTTTAGTAAGATCATAACAACATTTAAACTTATCATTTCAATAGTATAATTCACTCGAATTTAAAAAAAAAGTATATATTTATTTAATCAAAAGATTACAAATTACGAGTCTTAAAATACGCTCCGAATATAAAATAACAATCATGGTGGAAGTAGGTCAATTGTCCTTTCAGTCCTCTAACAGTGTAGTGTAGTAATATTATTTTAAATTTGATAGACGTAATATAAATTATTTTATTTGAATAACGTCTCTGAGTGAAATATAGTTTTCCGTCGTTATCTGTTGTTTTATTTTACGGTTAAAATAAACTACTGAAAAAGTACAAAATAGAATACGTTTTCTATCAAATAATTCTTTACTACTATTGTAAAACTATTCACTAATATAATTCACGAATTTAGAGATGATTTTTGTAATTATATTATACGTATTTTGCTTAAAAAAATATGCAAACAATTTTTTATCTACGTGGCATTTGAACCACGACAATCACTTACCTGTTGAATGATGCGAAGCATTTTTTTATTTTACGAATAAATTATTCATAATTGTTGATAATGTACTAAGAAGAATAAGTACTTAGAATTCTAAAGAAATAAATTCTCTTTTAGTCTAGCCCTTAGCTATAGCGGCCATTACCTACTATAGTTGGCTTCGGAAGATTTAGCTTTTTGTGGTCTTATTGAATTCGAATATTTCTGAGGCTTCAAAGCGTCTCTAGAATATACAGATATTTTATACATTCTTACTCATATAAAAGCTGTTCTATTGATCATTATATAGAATCGACTAAGTTTTCAATATATTTGTAAATGGAACAGTTTTTTTTCTGACTAACGGTAAATATAGAAAAAATTCTTTAACCATTTTCCAGTAGTTTTTCAAGCGTAGATGAAAAAAACTTTGGGAATCAAAAATTGGCCTGAAAATATTATTAATCAGAAAAATATATTCCATAGAAATCTTGAAATCTGAAAACCCAAATTCAACCCTTATTCTATCCAAAAAAGTGTATAGGTAATAAATAAAATTTGCATTATTTATATATAACAACTTTGAATCACGCCAACACAGTGATAATAATATAATGAATATTTTTTGTAAATTTAAACTTTTAAATTTTTATTCCAAAAACTTTACTCTCCTCCTTCTACCGAGAAAGTTCAAAAGAACAATAAGCCAGGTATGAACTTTTCACGTTGGGTACAATATGGGTAGAAAAAATTGATCCAACATCCCTTTGGTTCTCGGACAGAATAATGTATCATCATTATTTTAGATTTGAAAGCAAATTATAAATTCATGAATTCGATAAATTAGATTCTAATCAATAAAAAAATATTTATCTCTGTATGTATGTATGTATGTATGTATGTATGTATGGATATTTTTAATATTATTGTGATAAGTTATAACATCAATTTAGTCTTAATAAAAATCTATCAAACGTATTATTTTTATTTTTTTTTTTCATCAGTTAAAAGTGTATATTAATTCCATTGATTTTGGAGCATAATAATAGTAAAAAGTAAATTCTGATTATTTATACTATTGTATTTTCTACTACTAATATATTTAATTTGCTATGAAATACATACAATACCTATGTATTGCTTCAAATTAAAACCGATCTTTTATATATCGTGTTTCATATTAAATTTAATAAAAATAAAATAAATAGCATCTATATGTATTTGCTTAATATTAATGTTACAGAAATTTTTAATTAATTCAATTATTGTTATTTTTTAGTTCGACAAATTTAGTTAATTCCTAGTTATCACCTAGTTACAAAATCATTATCTAAAATCATCTTTCTTAAAAATTTCAGTTTAATATCATTTTACGGAGAATTAAATATTAATTTTAAAAATAATATGACTAATACACCATTATTTTTTTTTATAAATAAATAGATTTTTTTTTTTTTCAAATCAATATTTTTGGTAGAAAAATACGTAATATTTTGTATCTGACGGTGATTAAGAATATATAGAAATTGTACTACGCTCATATACGCACTTGACACAGTCTGAAATACACTTGTCCCACGAACTTGTACGCATATAGATAAATTTTAGATTTCTAAACACTTTAAATGGTCGTTGAGCAATGAAGAATTTTAATTTTAAAACTATTTTCGAACTACTGAAATGCATTAAAAAACTATGTTTAGTTTATTCTATGTATATTATAACAATCTAGTGAAATATTTTTTTCTTTAAATAGGTGTTAAGCATTTACTGGTACATGTAAAACAAAATGTAAAATCTTGCGTTACACGAAATTAAAATCACAATATTTATTCCAATACAATATATTCTATGCATTGTAAATAATATAAGTAAACGTTAGTGTGATATACATTTATAATATTTAGGTACTTGTATGTTTATATTTCCGAATTCGAAATTTCATCAGAATATAATGGGCCATTTGATCTCTGTCAAGTGGATGACATAAAATAACAAAACTAATATACTTCTATGCATTCCGGTTTCATGATGATTATGTGAGTTCCCATCGATAGGTGTGGGTATGCAATGTATGCGAATGTAATTGAACACGGGCAGCTATGTGAAAATTAACGCAAAACATTATAAAACGGATCAAATTTCAAAGTATAAATTTGTGTGAGAAATTCAATTTTAACAATCGTGCATTTTTATTGTATAGAATAAAAATTGTACGTATGCACTGCCAATAATAGACCTGTAGTGGTCATGAAATACAGTGTTCATAAATAGATGGTCCATCTTTCCATTCCATTATTATTTTTACTCCTTTTTTTTTTTTTTTTTCGTTATATCCAATCCGTGTAAATCATTAATTAATAGAAAACTGTTATTTGAAAAAAGTATTTTTCATTTGATTCGAGGCTGTAACTTAACGCCTGTAAGAAAAATAATACTCATAATATGAGTTCAACTTGATATTCGTATTTGGTTTTCTGTCATTACGTAATACACAATTATGGATTCGTGATAAATAACCATATTATAGGTATTTGATTCAGAGTATTTAAATATCGTTATATATATGGTTCTGTTTTGCCATTTCGTCTCGAAAACGAAATCATGTCTTTCAATCATAGTCACTATCAATGTTACTCCGAAACTCGACGAAAATTCTGTATATTACTCAATTTGAAATTACCAAAATCCGACACCTGCGATAGACCAATATTATAATTTGAATACAAATGAAATTTTTTTAAATTGCCATAATAATTCATTTAGATACGCTTATCGACCATGTCAAGTACGTTAGATACCATATTTTTAATTTATTTAAAAACCATTTTTTTTTTTATTTTGAATACTTTGTTTTAATTGATCAATTTTCGAATGTAATTTCAACTAACAACTGATACTACTTACACGAGTTGAATTCCTTAAAGATGCAAATTTGATATTAACTATTTTAACAAACAAATATAACAAAACATACAACGAATACAACAATAGATGCCGAAAACACAACACATCGCGTAAAGCACAAAACTGTTGCGTTACAAAACACACAACGACATCTATTTGTTTGGCAATATATACAAGCGCGTACAAAGATGGACGAAATTCACACATACTATCAATAGAAATAAAACTAGAAATCTACAGAAATATAATAAGTGAATAAACAAAAACAAAGCAAAAAGGAATAAAAAGCCCGAAATAAGTAAAATACCAAAATATAAAGGACAAGTTAATACAAAATCAGTAACAATAGACACCGAGCAATAGAAAAAACCACCGATCGGAAAAGGAACGACAGACGAAAAACAAGAGCAATAAACATAAAACGGCCAGATAACACACAAGACACTGGTACGATTACCGGTAAATACGACAACCGCAGACGGACCAGACACTCCTACAAATAAATTGATCACTACTAATCAACTAATCACGTTTCACTAATCCACACAATTTTTCTCATTCAACACTTCATTGGCCACAGCCTGAAAAGTGTAAACAGACCAAATTGTCGTCAACCTAGCAACAAGCAACAACAGGACCAGACAAAATCTGCGCAAATCTGCCCCCGTGGTTCTAAAAGTAGCAAACATCTCCACTGATGACTTTCAAGTTAATATCGCAGTCCACAGTACAGCACTTCGGGTCCTCAAGGTTCCCTTTTTTCTCTCTCGGAAGACCGTATACTAAAAGTCGTGATTAGAGACATACCCACCGACATCACTGAAGATGAAGTCTCTGCAGAACTAGAATCCCTAGGTTTCTCAGTCCAGATGATCAAAAGCTTCGGAGCATCCTCCCACCCAATCCCAATCTGTCTCGCTATCCAAAAGGCCACCCAGATGTACGAACTTAAAGGAAAGCTCTACCTCTCAATTAAGGTCGAGTCTTTCAAAAAAACCAGTTAAGGCCAATGCTACCAATGCCAATATTTAGGACATGGATCTAACAACTGCGATCATCCCCCTCGTTATGTAAAATGTATCCCATCTTGCAAAAGAATGCACTAAACCCTTAGAAGTCACTCCTACTTGTTGTAACTGCGGCAATGGTCACACAGCAAATTTATGGGTCTGTCACTCCTACAAACAATCGCAGGAAGCAGCCACAGTAAATTCTAGAAACACTTCACCCCCACTAAACCCAAAAACTTCACCTATCTCTCAACCAGCTACACCGGATAAAAGATATGCAACCGCTACCAAAAAAATCTCTGTCTCAACCTCGCCTCAAAAAAACAGTATAAACATTTCCGAAATCGTTGCCCTCCGAGAACAATTCAAAAACTGTTATGCTAACAACTATTAATTCCTTCCTATCCATACTTACAAAATACAATGGATAATAAATTAAAATTATCCACCGGAACTACAACGGCATAGCGCAAAAAATAAATTAACTCCAAGATTTAATAATTCAAATCAGGGGAGACATAATCCTACTATCCGAAATAAAATTCAAGCCAAATCAACTTCTGAAACTCAGAAACTTCATAATCTATAAAACTGACAACGAAGTTTGCTGGGGTAAACCATCCCATAGAGGGATTAGTGGGTATTCGTGCACCGTCGAATCGTTCATAGGCATCCAAATTTCTACTGGTCAACATGCTGTTTGGAAATCAGCCATTTATAAACCTCCCAGCCTCGCATTCACTGACAGCTACCTCCAAAAACTGTCGAATGGTTGTGACTGGCTCATCATCGCAGGTGATATGAATGCCAAACACCCTCACTAGAACAGCCATAGTATTAACAAATGTAACAACATCTGGCTCTACCTTATATAACTATGTCGTCAACAATGATATATACGTCATAGCACCCAAAACCTCTACTCACTACCCTGCCATTCCAGCCCATCGTCCTGATGTCCTCGAAATAGCCCTTGTCAAAATTCCCCACCAAACAATTACTGCGTCCAAAATAAATGAATTATCCTCCGACCACAACCCCGTACTACTCCAAATCACAAACTTTCCGATAACTTCTTCTCCCCCTCTCCTCCAAATAGAATCAACTGGAGAAAATTCTCATCGCACCACACCTATTCAACAAAAACCACCTACCAAATAACCGATAGCTGAAATTTCACTAGGAACATCCAATCAGCAATCACCATTAGCACATACGCAATTAATAATAGATTTTACTATCGTGACCCACTTTCCATAAAAATTACCTGGGAAATCCTTGCTAAAAATTGTTTACGTCGTGAATAGTAATATTATCACGATGCAGCCACCAAACATCTATTTAACAACAAGGAGAAAGATTGGAGCAGATTCTTAAATTCTTAATCGCTCTCGAACCGTCGTTCTACTTCTTCATAAACTCAAAACTCCGACCAATAGATTGGTCACTACTAATCAACTAATCACGTTTCAATAATCCGAAAAATTATCTCATTCAATACTTCATAGGCCATGGCCTAAAAAGTGTAAACAGGCCAATCCTAGCAATAAAAACAGCAACAGGACCAGACTCCTTCTTCTCCAATACCAAACCATCAATTATTTATATATAACAAATGATATTGGGGACCAACTACCCAATCAGAGAGTGAAGTTCGATCACAACGACAACCTGTACCAATCACGGAGTCAAACCAACAAACAATCGCTGCCATCGACGAAGACCGCCGCCATCAGCAGATCAACGGACCTCGGACTACCGTCCTCACCTCTGGCCACTTGAACGTTGCGCCGATACCCGGTCTCCTCTGTTACTTACACTCTCCCCTCACATTGTATACTACTGTGTCAATTCAATATTACACCCTCAAATATACTGAAGTAACTTTATACACATTATCTATTTGTACCATGTAAATATTTTATGATTATGTGTAACGAAATATAAATCGCGTTTAAATAAATAATAAATAGCGTATTAACTCATTTTACGAATCAGAGTTAAAAGAGTTCAGTTTCGCTATTTCATGTATATACAATGTGAAAATCGTCATAAATAAAATCTTCTTGAAATACAAATTATTATATTGAGCCTGCGACATATTGATGCCTTTTGATTATTTACATAACGATTAATTTTTAAAGCTATATTATAATATTTATTTACGTGTTGTTTGGTTAAATTTTGAAGAACAATACAATTTATATCGCGAAATGTAATCATCGGTGATAATTAGTAATCGTATTATGGTTGTTAGTATGTGCACCCTCATTAGATAATATTTAGCACGTAGATTAGGTAGGGATTTTTGGGTTCAACCGAAAATATATTAAAAAATAAAGTATAAAAAATTTAACTCTTACGAAAATTAATTTATTCCTAAAAAATGCAGCAGGGATGTGCAAGATTGCTGAAATTAAGTATTTGAATACATGATAGATAAATGCATTTATGTCTGTCGGTTAAAATATAAAAAAGTACGCCAGCGAATACTTATTTATTCATCGTTATGACCCTATTTTGTGTATAAGTTATTCAGATCCTGAATAATTCCAGGGAAGAAAATGTCGAAGAAATATATTTAAAATAATTATAAAAGTTGCTGAACTTGAGTAATTATTAAAATGCAATCTAGTGTACTACATAATTCGTATATGTACATGCAAATTTTAAGTTATAATTTGATTGTTATAGTCACAATAATATAACGTTACAATAAATTATTGATATTGGAGCCTAGTATATAAAAACACTAAAGTAACAACAGAATTTATATGTATTAAATGTTAATGGCATCTAAAATACGGTGACGTAGGTAATTTAAACATTCATGCAAGTTACAACAAACTAAACAATTATACAGTTTCAAGGCTATTTCAACTATATGATGATGTACATTAAATTTATATATTATAGAAAATGGATTGGAATAAAATATGAATTTAGATTTAAGTTTTATATCGGTCAAAAGTGCATTGAATATTTTCAGAATATTTTTTTAATAATAATTTTAGTTATTTGAGAAATATATTTTTCTTAGAAATTTCTTACCACAAGGCACGAACGCATATCATCTGTCTCTTATTTCTTTCTTTTTTTTTAAACCCCTATTAAAGAAAATCTATATCTCAGCCATTGGGGCACACGTACAATATTATTGTTGGATACTAGGGAATAAGGAAAATATACCTGGAGAGAAAATTACTTTTGCGACGTATTTACACGAATATCACTACCGCATCTTCATCATACGCGCACCTTTGTAATGTTACACTCTCGTATACACAAATATGATTTCTTTTATATCCGATGGTATTTATCCATGTACCTAAGGAAAAAATTACGAATTTTTGTACGTGACATGATTGTACGACGATCGACGTCCTATAATAATAATATGTGCTTTTTCACAATCAGGTCGAAGGAAAATTGTGGCCTCGATGCTGTTTTTTCGTCATAAAATGGTTAATTCTACTTATTATCGACAGTAATAGAAAACATGTTATACCTAGGTACCTAATAAACATTTTGTAATCCTAAATATTTTATGTAACGTTTATAGTTAAATGTTTAATACTAAACATAAAATGAATGTAAAATAATTAATATTTAAAGTTTAATGTAGAATAATATTTCATTGAATATTTAAATATTAAATGTTCAAAAATTAACGTTCAATATAACCTTTAAAAAACATTGTTTAATTCAAAATTATCGTTTTATTTATTTTTTAATGTTTAGACCCAATAGGATAAATTTTATAGGGGGCAGACACCTATATAAATAATAATATTTTCATGTTATAAACTACCAGTTTTACCAATAATCCATTATGAAATTATTTTCCAGAAAGATATGTCCCTCCTTTAACTCCCCGTGGCCCATAGACAACTATGGATACTGAACTTAAAAAAAGGGGAGGGGTATCTATAACCACTAAACGATAAGTTCACTTTTCGGCTACCTGCAACAAAGGTTTTTTTGGAATTGAGGGTTAAATTCCGTTGAATAGTATACGATAATATAGACACGGCGAAGGAAAAGACATTTTTGAATCGTTGTTGCGAATTTAATAATAGTCAAATCATACTCGGTCTGATGTCAAAATGTGTTATACACTCCGGTATATAACATACTAAAAGTAATTTTTTGGTATTCTTCAGATGGGCTATATCCCTCTAATGCTCCCCTATTAGGAACCTATGTACAGGGACTTTAAGTAAAATTTGAAGTAGACAAATCTGGGAGGCGCTAGGTTTACTTCCTCTTAAACTATGAGCAATCCGAAATTCCATTTTGGCCTACCGAAAAAGTTACTTTTAATATTTAATATAACTTAGTGTAAGACACATTTTGCAACCGGTCCGAGCTCGTGTTGCGGCGATTCAAAAAATGGTACTTCCTTTGCTGTGCCTGTAATCGTATGCCATTACTGGAGCATTTATATGTACCCGAAATTCCGACTACGTTTGTATCATTGGAGTGTAGTTCGGTCGGTTAAGAGTTAGTATATAAATCGTTTAGTAAGTGATGGTCGGAGGTTCGAATCCAATTGCGCAATTTATTGCAAAATTTACAGAAAAAAAAACACACTCCGATAAGGTAGTACAATAATAATATAGAGGGGGAAACACAATAAAAATGCATGGTTGCTTACAAGATTTTTTTTTTTGGGT
Organism: Pemphigus obesinymphae; assembly: GCA_025469235.1. Lineage (NCBI taxonomy): Eukaryota > Metazoa > Arthropoda > Insecta > Hemiptera > Aphididae > Pemphigus > Pemphigus obesinymphae. The sequence continues at coordinate 12,312 of JAIPRL010004023.1, read as the reverse complement.
GGGAGAGGTAAGGGTTCAGGAAAACAGTTCAATATTGAATTTAACCTTGCCATGCGTTGTTGTATGAACCTTGCCATCCAATGTTGTATGAACCTTAAAAAATTGTTCAAAAATGTGCATACAAGATTAAATAAATGTTTATTGGGATATACATCGAAATATAACTCAGAAACGTTTTATCGAAATAAACGTTTTATTAATGCTTTCAAATTCAATACACCTACCATCAGTATCTTACCCAATGAGCGAAGTGCTTCTACCGCACTTACTGACCGGTTTTTTCATTCATTTTGTATATTAAAGTCAAGAATCCAGAAACGAATATAGTGGCTATTGAAAAAATCGATTCTAATCGAAAATCTAACCAATTAGAACGTTTATGATAACTCGAAAGATGTCTCCAGGCAGGTTATACACATATATTTGTATAGTTTGTGATTATCAGCAGATGAGATAAGCCAGCGGTCCATATATATTTAGGGTTCAATGAAGGTTACTCTCCAGTCTCCACTACTACGTCGTGTAACGCGTTTGATGAATAAATATATAATATTCTGTATGAATTAAGTAAATGTTATCCGTATGCATAGTAATAGCGCGCCGAATAAGAAACAATTATGTAAAACGTATAAAAAATGTACATTTTATATTACACAGTAGTATTTATGTGGGAGGCCCCGGAAACTTACACGTAAAGTTATACGCTCATATTCCACCACCGAAGTTTTATACAATAAATTATAACATACTTGATGTGTGGTTTTTTAACGATAATTTAGACAATTATTTTTATTGTTGTTGACTTTATTATAACTATAATTATTATAAAAAAATTAAACGATGAAAAATAATATTTTTAGTTTGTCGAATATTTTGATGAACAATATGATCTTACGAATAGAGTTATGGATAAATGTGAATATTTATACATATTTAGGAAATATGTTCGGAATATCATGAAGACTTCTATTTGAAAACACAATGGTACAAATACTGTAGGTAATACATTTTTAAGAGTCGCACAGTTATGTTGTACATAATAAATTGTTCTATGTACATCACTATAGATTATAACTGGCCTACTTCTGCGTAATAATTTGTTCCGTCTTATTCTGCTGCATAGGTGTAAGTAGAGTCGGGAGAACGAAAACTAGTCGCTGGCAAATGTGTTAGTAACTATTTACATTCTGATAAGGAGGAGTTATCATACACTAAGACACGTTTAAGACGCGCGATCTGTGTACAACGTCTGGCCGGCTACGCTTTTGAATACGTCTTTATTATTTTCAGTTTAGGTTCGTTTTGAGTACAAATGCAACCTTTTGGATAATTGTAGTTTTATTTTAGGCCGATTGTGGAACGTTATCACTATTTTGACATGTATCGCTAAAAACGATTTTATGTTAGCCTGATGAAAATAAACCGCCAGGAGCGTTCGCATCAGCGGCCAATTTTCGTTCTCCCGACAATAGTGCATTATAAATCCGCAAGATGAATTAGCGACATTTTTAATCGAAGATATTGTATACAATTTTGGTACACCTGTTATGCGATGTAAATAATACACTTTAACACGAGAAGTTCAGAGAATTTAACTTATGCGGTACAATAATATGGAACCGAAAGTTTACCTAAACTTAGACAATTCATTGCGGGACGTCTTGTAAAATTTGTTTCGGTGTTTCGTTGATATTTTTTAAGTATATATTATGCTTACACCAGTGCGATATATTATAAAAATATAGCTTTTATTTTAAGACGGCCGCCGAACATATCACACTACAAAATTGTTTAATTGTTTGTGAAATTTCATCAGTTCATTGGCCCTGTATTATATTAATTATTTAAAATGAATACATCACTGATGGATTCTGCGATTTTTGGTTTTAGGACCACTTGGTGGTTTCTGTTTTTAGACCATCGTTCGTCAACATCTCGTCTCCATATAGTGATTAATTTATTTCAAAACCTATTACGATGTGTACAATTATAACGGACACAGTGCACGAGCCGTGTAAAAGTATGTATTTTAATTAAATAACGACACTCATAAAAATAACAATATCCTTTTACGTTTATTTCACTTTTTCCACTACCAAAACACCTCGTCAAAATCATATAGAAACGTGATGCTTGCAACATAATATCTCGCCCTAATGAATTCATCGGAATAGCATTCCACACGGGAATAAATTATAGATTTTTGTAGACATGTTAAACACAATCACAAGATGGTTCACAAAACTCCACATGCCCAATTATTAAGGGATTATAATATAATTATATTATATTATATATGATGGAAAATTAATGAAGTTAAATACGTTTATTTATATTTTAAAAATAAAACACAAAAGGCGCTTTTTTCAACGTTTTTAATAATATTTGAGTACCTAATCTCAAATTTCAATTTTTCGAAATATGCTTTAGCTTAAATTCTTCATAAGTTGTGGCTTTCCGGACAATTATAGCTCGTAGATGTTAGTATTAAATCAACAGAAGATATAATTCTATCAGCGCATGCGATCGGTGGAATATATCAATAAACATGTTACTTATACACTATTTCTACTAGCTATTCATCGATAAACACGTCAACACTAATTCACATTATTCGATTGATTTTAAAGAAAATACAATATTAAAATTAAACCAAAATGACATGGACAAAACACCATAAATGTTTCTTCTGTTTAGTGATAGAAATTTATAAGCGTACATTTTTTCCATCCTTCAAAATCCATGACTATTACGTAACTGGCTGAATTTCAGAGGTAATAATCTATATAACTTAACAACTGATAACAGTTATACAACTGTTGGTTATGTTTATTTGTTTGACTAATAACAAATACAAATATTATGTCTAGTTTTACATGAATTCGCTCGTTTTGTATAAAATATACAAATTATTGCTTGAGTAGCATGATTGTGCAATACACGAGCGTACAATAATAACCCATGGCGTTGATGTAAAAACGTGATTAAACTTTGTATGTGTACCTAATTATTAGAGTGCGAGTGCAATAAGTGTATGTAACTAGGCTTAAATTTCAAGAACAGTGAGATTACTTACTTTATAAAATATACAAATAAGACAAAATTATAAATTATCATATTATAATTGTACGTGTTTTAATGATTATTACGATCATATTTTTAAAAATTAAAAATATCCTTCATTTAATATTTATACGTATATTAATTAAATACTTAATAGAAAAAACAAGTTGTGTTTACGCGGGTAAAATTTGAATGACTCCCAAGTCTCGATTGTTGGACTTTAAATAAATACGTCAGATTAAGAGAACGTTATTATATAGTACACTCATTTTTAAGGGGATCTGTGTAGATCATTTTTAAGGTATGTTTAGAGATATGAAAATTTAACTGTTTAAAAATATTTGTGTATTATAAAAGTAATTTAAATTGATCCTGTGACAGTACTATCTAGTTTTTATTATTGTGTAATCATATTTTTTTAAAAAAAAAAAAAACATATATACAACACATATTAAAACGGGTTCTTAAAGTGATTTTAGAATAAAAACTAAAAATACCTATTATCAAATCAATAAAGAAACAACATTTGGATATATAATCTCATTTCGGCTTTTTTAATTTTTAAAAAAATCTATTGTAGTTTTAATACGTTTTTGTTTTATACTTTTTAAACTTTAATAACTTAAAGTTTTTTTTTAGTAAAACATTACAGCACAGCAATTAAATTATAAATAATAAAATAAAAATACATATATACTAAGTACCTCTTTGATGTCTTTGCAACTATTTTATGCCTTATCAAATAAATATATCCATGGAAAGGGGAGATTTTATGCAAAATATCTCCATGTCAGGAGACATAACGAGGTGGATGGGAAGACTACTTGTACTGCTAGGTATTCCAAGTGAGTTGGTGATGTATAAGAAGGAGGTATGAGTGTGGTAATTCAAAAGGAGAAATATAAATAAAATATTTGATCAAATAATCAGCCCTCTCATAACCAGCAATACCAACATGACCGGGGGTACATAAAAACTGCACACATTTGTTGTCCAGATGGTGGTGATGAACTAGAAATTTAATGATGAGGGGAATGGATGATAAGGAGGAAATTAAAAGGGTTAGATAAAATAGCAAAAAGGCAGGATCGCGAGTCAAAATTAGTTAAAATATCGTTGGAGCTTGTGAATCAAATAATTTGCAGATTTCTAACTATTGTATAACACACAACAATGAAAGATGAAGCAAAAGTATGTAATTTAGCAGAGAATAATAGATGCATTTAATTCTTATCTATGTAATCAATTTATTTCTGGATGCTTTCAAAGATACATTATACAATGTATGATACAAAGATACCTGCACACTGTTCTATTAACGAACATTATTTTAAGGTAAGCCTTTTAATTTTTAAAGTTTTTGAAGTTATAGGGCATTATTTTTTTTAGGTAATTTTTACCAATTTATTGTAATTATTATTAAACATAAATAAATGAGAATTCACCCAATATTGAAATATAGATACATATATTATTTAATTTCGTATTAAAATAAAACCAGGTAATCTGGTTTTAAATAAAAAAAAATTGATTTAATGTCACACTTGCCATTAGTATAATTATACATTATATAATTGCATTATACGCAATAAAATATTGTATTTGGGTAAATGTCCGTTTTATAATTAAATAAATAAATATAAGATGCTAATATGCTATATTAATTTATTAAATAGTATAGGTACAAAGTATAAACGAGATAGATTTATTTATGGAGGAAAAGATTTTTTTTTCCACCTAGGACAACCTACGTCATCACATTATTATATGTCATCGACTTACTATACGTGTAGAAAATGAATTTTAATCGAAAATATTGTTTTTTTTTTTTTTTTTATTTAAATTATAGGTTCAAAACAGAGCGAGAAATCTCTTGGATTGACATACCTATTACCTAACGTTTTTATGTTTTATTTTTTTTTCTCAAACAACTTTTCGACCGAAAAAAAATTCAATCAGTACCCATTTTTCAGTAGGTAATAAATTGCCATTAAGACAGTAGTAGTAGTAGTATTAGTAGTAGTAGAAGTAGTCTTATAAGAGGTCAATTTTTTGATATTTTGATTTTTTCATCAAAAATGCTCAATGAAAAACTATAAAAATCGTTATTTACATATAATTTTATATAAAAAAAAAAAAAAAACCTATATTAATAAAATATTTTCTCAGGACATGTATTTCATCATATTACATTTAAATTATACATACAATTTTAAGTTTTCCGATTTTCGTTTTACAGTTATGATTATTTATGTATGTATATTGTACAGTCATACAATCGCGTTTTTTCGGAATAAATAATTGATCATTATTATTTATAAATGCGATACACCTATACGCCAGTGCCTACCACACCAATATACATATTACAGTATATACCAATGTGTTTTCACTCCATACTGAATAGATTTTATTTAGATCACATTTATTGGGGAATAGGGATCATCCAGATTAAAATACATACACGTCATTACGCAGAGGAAATAGCCTGTCGAATACGTGTATTGACTTTTTTCCATGTTCCATTAGCAATTATATATTGTGTCGTGTGTGTGGCAAAAGGTTTGTGCAAAAATCCAAAATTAACTGGGGTTAAAACCGTAACTTTGCATTGTATTACGGTTCAAACATCGCGTGCGTATAGCTGGATTTATAAAACATTTTGCACAGCCTCGTTGAACGATTTAAATGACCTGCTCCAAAGCTAAATCTTTTTTTTTTTTTTTTTTTTTCATATCCACTTTATTTAACTTCATAACTTTTAAACGAGAAAATCTGTCGTATTTTGCATAACACAATGTGACGCATGCAATCAAATGTAAAAATAGCATAACGAAATGTGCTCAATAATTAAATATATATAATAAATAACGTGGAAACGATAACGATGAAAAAAATGTGTCTTGCTTGATAAATTATCTTCAAAGAAAACGTATACGTTTTAGGCTATGCTGTACTCGTGTTTGATGTTGGATTTTAAAACTCGTTAAAAAATAGTTTTATGAAATCCCGAACCAAAATGAAGAATGTTAATTATTTACATCGATTATTTCCTGAATCGCTCGTCCATAAACATAAATAACCAAAAAACAAATAGTCCATATAAAACCAAACTATTGTTGTTGTTTTTTTTTTTTTCTTAAATAAGTTGGCTCAAAATTATTAAGTAGAGTTATACTATAGTAAAATGTTCTGTCTAATGAAAATTTGGCACATAACTCATCAATTGTATTCGAATTGAATATTGGACCAACTTATTTGTTGTTATTTTGTTGTTAGTATAAAAAAGTTTTCTGTAACAAAATTAGTATATTCTGGAATATGAAAATGTTCAATCTAGTATATGTGGCGTTAGTAATAAAAATTTTCGATCTGGCGTTGAATAAATAATTTATTAGATAAACTTGTAATATGAACTTAATTTAATTAAGTGAAAATAGTCGAAAAAACAAATAGAAATTCGATAATGGATACTTGATTTATAATTTTTGAAGTTAAGAATATTCGAAGATTTAAATAATTATTGTTTTAATATTATTTTAATTGAATTTTTCTACACAGGAAGATATTCGAATTTCAACAAAGGATTTTCAGTTTATTTCACTTAAATACTTATCACTACTCTGTAATAATTACAAATTAAATATTATTAAATATTTATGTAGGTATTTCAATTTTCAACCACTAATTTATAGAAGTGTCATTAATATTATACAGAATTTGATTAAACACTACATTATATTTCATTAGACTTAAATTATGTGATATAAATAAATATATATATATGTTTAATTCAATTAAAATTCTCGTTTACGCCATTATACTGTAATTTTTATCTTTTGTCGATGTCCATTAAGTTCTATTTAATTGAATTTATGTTTTACTTTATTTCTAACTATCAGTACAATCCCCTTTGGTATATTTTCTTATTTACACCTGATAAGTGTTTTCAATTGGTAATTTTTTCTATTTCACTACAGCATTTAAATACTTTTTTGTATGTTTTAAATGTTTTTTTTTTAAATGTTTTCTATAAATATAGTCTATAATGTTTCTAAAGTATTTTAAATACAATACGGATACTTATTTCTTGGTAAATATTTTCCAAAAACAAAAATAACACAATATAATTATTTTAGTTTTATCTTTTGGTGGGAATACTAATTTTATATAAAATACATAATAAAAGTTCCACAATATTTTACTCGACTTGCGGTTTTCAGTGATTGCGTCCAGAATATATACAGGGTGATTTTATCATTTATTAGCCAGGCTATAACTTGGAAAGTATAAATAACATTTGTGAATTTATTTTAAAAAATATTTAAACATAAATTTTTCATAAATTATTATCACAGATAATCACCAGATTTACTCCGTGAATTCATGCGGCCATTATACTGGGAATAAAACGATAATTCTCCTAATCTATGTTTTTTGAAAAATGAATATGCGATAAAAATTGATTCGACGCAGTTCACACTATAATTTATAGTATTTTCAGCCTCAAAGAAAGTCGACAAAATATTATAATAAGTAATAAACAATATAAAACATCTATATTTCAAATAATATATCGAAACAATACAAATCGGAAACCAATAAATACAAACCTATACAGTTGTTATTAGCATGGATAATGGGTATCCAATAAAAATGTTCATAAAAAAAAAATCATGAAAGGCTATAAATATTATATATTTCTCAAAAGTTATGTAAAAAATGAAATTATTGACATTTCATTTGGATAAAAAATGGTATCCCTAATTTTCCCCTGTTGAATGATGTAGCTCACAGTTCTTGTGATTTTCTTTAGATAAATTGATTAACAATTAGTATTATATGACACGTATAGGATTGTATGAATAAATGTTATAATATGTTACTTTAGAAATAGTTTATTTTCGTCATTAGTGAACCACGTTAATCCAGAAAAATCGTGTTATTGAAACTTAAATTGTGTTATTTTGAACATATTTAGAGTTTGAACACATATGACTAAATGTGAAAATTGTAAAAAATTTTATTGTGTATATCCGAAGACATATTTTAATATTATTTTTTGAATTTGGAATACTATTAAATTAAATACTCGATCAGATGTACGCAGTAAATTTAAACCTATAATAATATGGAAAGAAAAAATCATGGAAATTAACTTATTCCGTTAAAATTTTTACCCGTCTATCGACCACAATATATAACCAATAACAAAAACTTAAAATTGTATTATTCGTATTTGCGATAGTATTTAAATTGGAATCACTTAGAGGAACGAATTATGAACGTATCGATTGAAAAGCGTAATCATTTTTCTAAAATAAATAATTAATTTACAAAAATTTCTAGTGTCAATTTCAATTTTTTGAATAACGTTTAATACAAATCTATAGATTAATAATATAATACGTACATTAGAAACACAAATAAGGTTTTTAACAATTCGCTTTCCTATAACTTTCTCGGTCCTTATTAATCAGAAATATAGTACTTAAATATAAAAACAATGAATTTTTGTATTTTAGTTATATAGCGTATGTATATATATATATATATATATTATTTAATTTAAATTAGAGGTCTATTTATTGTTGTCCATTTCTAATATTTTTTCAGTAAATAATTACATTATATGGTGCATTTTTTTCCAGACGATTACTTGCATTAGGTTATGCATTTTATGTTTCGAAATATATATCTATTTTCTCGTTACATATTGCTTGTACTTAATAAATCTACACTGTAAAGCTCGTACACACAACATATTATACATTAAACAATTTACCGGTAGATGGCAGCTTTATCCAATACCGGCGGTAAACTTTAAACAAAGAACATTTCGTTATTCGCATTACATACCAGATGGCGACTGGATGTGTTTAATATATATTATGTTTAAATAATATGTAAAATTTCACGATTTCGCGATCTGGTGGTTGCGAGGTGTTCGAGAAAGTAACAATAATATGTAGTCATAGAGGGAGCTAAAATGTATCGTACGATATATTTTACAAAAAACGTAATATGATATTATTAACGAATAATACCTATGATGTTTTAAATTGAAATTTAAAAAAAAATAAAATTGGCTATATATAAACCTATCCGTAAATGTTAAATTGTTTTCGTTTTGATAACAGAGCAGTCATGCTAATAAGTCATATAATATTAATATCTACGCGCCGAAAAAGTGTTTATGTGATAATATTGTACAAACAATAGATTACTAATAATGATATAATATTAATAATACGAATATAAATCGATATATTATTTTAACAGAGTTTTATCTCATTTAACGGATTGATAAAATAAAAGCGTTGTATACGCGTTCTGATACATTTTTAATGGACCGTTAAATATTGATTAAGACTATTCATTTATTAAACACCTGATTTTGGATCATTAAAAATTAACAGTTCCCTAAATGTGATTATGTTATAATTTATAAATAATGTTTTCCAATATTCGTAAAGTCTACGTAGGTAGGCACCTAAATAACCTTAAATAATTGATTATACTTTGCATTATGTGTCTTTTATTCATTTTATCATCTTAAATAATATATGTAGTGTAATACCTTCTGCGATAATCTTTTTAAAGATTTTATAAATATATTTTGAAATTCAAAAGATATATCTTATATTTTTACATAATCAATGAGCAATATATAATTTGTACAAGTATATGTTGAACTGTAAAACATATATTTTCAAGTTACTAAATTTCAGAAATATCTTAGCATTGTTTTAATATATATATACAAAGTTATAGAATGAAAATTAACTAAGTACAAAAAATAACTTTTAAAATTATATACTTTTTTTATTCGTCAAAGATTCAAAGACTTTATTTTGCAAGAAATGTTGTATATTCGCATGATCTTCTTACGGGAAGTCGTTGCTCGACCCCTTTCTCCCCTGATTTGAGCCCCTATGATATTTTCTTATGGGGGGAGGGATACTTCAAAGTTGACGTTTTTAAACATCATCCTCGAACCCTTGAAAAAGTTAAGGAAGTCTTCTTTGAATAAGTCACCGGAATTCCACACGATATGCTAATGAATATATAATAATAAAGTACGTAGCTCATATAATTTTTAATTTGTATAACTAAAAAAAATGTATGTAATATTATACTTTCTATATTTATTTATTTTTTTCATATTATGTACCGTTTATTTTTAAATTCACATCGTAATTGTTTGAGGCCAATACACCACACCTGTATATAAGTATATTATATTACTCAATAGCCTATTCACGTATACATACCACATAAAAATCGGGTAGGGTTTCAAAACAGATATGTATAAATCCGAGAAATAAAGGGTAACAAAATGTGAAATACCTACCTGTGATTTTAGGCAGAAAAATACAAAACCGGTAGTACTGTTGTCTATTGACCATGTATTCACGTAACTATATACCAAAAAACATAAAATTCGTACACGATTTACATCATATGTAAAGTTGAAAATTCCACCTAAATACATATATCTCTATTTTAGTAGGTAAACTTGGATTAGATACACCTCAATATTCCGTCATTTCCTTGACTTAAATAAGAAAGTGCATGTACATAATCGCTGATAAACTATCACGTAAGAAACTATAACGTTCTATTTTTTAAAAAAAATAAGTCAAATCCTTATGAAAAGTACCTAATGTTAAAAAAAAACCACTCAACTCAACACAGAAAAATACTTTGGAATCAGTAATACATTAAAAATCTTTGGACTTTGTTCCAAGTAATTCACCTATGTTAACGTCTAGCATGAAGACAGATACTTTAAGAACTTCAAGTGAAACGTCATGATTAACTAAGTCATTGCATGTATACATTATTGAGTTCAATGGCATGCTCAAAGTTTAAAAATAGGGAGGATATTTTCCCAAAAATGTATAAATTGGTATTAGGAAATAAAAATATCATTTGTATAAATTTGTAAATTTGACTATGAATTCAATAGAATCCAATAATATCGTTCATTTGCCCTATTGTTTTCTTCGTTTATTTATACAAAATTTTAATTTATTATACATAGGAATGTAGTAAAATTAATTTATCTAAAAATCCATAAAAAAAAAGTGCTACACTCGTCGGGTGTTATGGGGGAGGGGGGGATGACAGGATATATTCGTAGTGAATGTATTACATTTTGATATTTTGATGATAAATCACTGTTTTCGATAAAAATATTGTGAGCGGAGCTTCGGTGGTGATAACATTGTATTTTGGCCGTTTTTACGTAATTTTTTGTCATTTTTTCCCCGCGTTTATCGAAAACGGGCAAAAATAGAAAAACGGTCTGTTTAATGTATAAACTAGGTAAAGTTTAATACGGAGAAATGGGGTCACATGTACATATCCGTCACGTCTTCTCGTCGAAAAGTTGTACACAGAAACAAAAAAATAAACATAATTGTAATACTATTAGATATAAGCCACAGAGAGGATATGACACCCTCATATCCACCGCGAGCAAGCCCCTGATTGAGATAGATCTAAGTAATAAATATGTTTTTGCAGTGACGTTATTTCGGGGGAGGGCAGAATGGGTATTTTTTCCCTCCTTGTTGACAGGAGGGGGGGGCGGTGTCCGGCCAAATATTTATTATAGTTATTATTATTTCAATATAAAAGTCATTAGTAATTAAAAAAAAAAAAAAAAATGGATCAAGTTTATGGTGTATTCAATTTACTATTACATAATATACCAACGTATTTAATAATATAAACGGTAATATGGTATTATATGATAAAAGAGGTTTACTAGGGCAGAGACCGGTTTTTCAGTTATTTGGGCCGGTCAAAATTTTGGCCCCTCTTTCAAAAACTGAAATGACGCTATACTGTGTTTTCGTTTGACTTTCAATGTTTGTTTGTTTGTTTTTTTTATTTTTTTTTATCAATAAATAGTATACGGCTCGTTGAAATCCGAACCTCGAAGAATCTCGGGGTCGCCATGGAAATGTACCAATAACATAGTGAACGGGAGCAAATCGTTTCGTTTATTGTTCGACACTCGTCGTGTTTCGCTCTCGCGTTCGTCTACAAAATATTTATCGTCTCGCCTACAGCATTTCCGCGACATGGATTTTACGAGGATGGCGACAGGGCAGCTGCCCGTGAACGGGAACCGGACGCCGCCGGGGTGGGAGTGCCGGATGTGTGCGCTCCGGTTCTCGGACGACACATTGTACTGGTTGCACGTGCGCAGAACGCACGGCCAGGACCCCGGGCTCA
>JAIPRL010004022.1:0-41688 GCA_025469235.1 Pemphigus obesinymphae | reverse complement strand
CCATTTTCGTATTCTGTGTTGTTCTGGTGGATCTTGGATCGTGGTTGAGTTGGCAATAAAGCTTCTTCGAGATTTAAGTCTCCTTTGGGGTCCTGAGTAACCATGCATGGGGTGTCTTTGGTCCATCATTTGTTTGGTTCTCTCTATGCATGTGGCCACATATCTCCGTATTCTCGGTGGAGCTATCCCTGCTAATGGATATATATATATATATTTAAGTGGCGTTGGTTTGAGACATCCGGTTATGCTATATATAATATCCGGTTATGCTCGTCGGACGTGAATAGGGGTGGAAGCACTTCGCTCGTCGGGTAGAATATTGGTAGTGGATACTAGATAATGGAAATATATATATAATACATTTGAAATCAATGATAAATCATCGCATTCAATTAAATGATTTTCAGTGGAGCTGCGATGTAATAATTGTGAAAAAAATATTGTGACCAATGACAATATTGTATTTGTTATTTCTCCTACATTTATAAAATATTTCAGTTTTAAAGGTAGTTTTTCTTTAGCTTAAGAAAATTACGGGAAAATTCGAAAAATGCCTTCTCTAAAGTATAAATATACTAGAATTAATTTGCTTTTTACTCCAAAACTTGCCCTCGACCGCTAATGGTCAAAAAGTGGCTTATAGAGAAAACAATAAACATCATTGTAAAATATACTAAGTACAATAGATTCCTTATTCCATTTAAAATCTTAAAACTGAAAGACGTTTAAATAGATATATACTACTTACCTACTATACTTATATTTTTCGGTCAAATTACTATTAATTGTTTTCTGATCACAATTAAATAGACTTTAACTGTGTTATAATATGGAATTTTTCAATATATATATATATATATAAAGACATCTAAAATATGCAGTAGTGATATAAAAGTGAAATTATTAAATTTTAGATTAAAAAATGTTTAACAAGTGTTTATTGTGTTGTCCGTACCTATATTGTTGTATCCATAATATGTATTATGGCAATAATGGTATATTTTTCGATCAAACTACTTTTTGTCAGCTCTGATTACTGCAGTTTTACCGAAAGTCCATATAGAAATGAACAATAAATAATTATACTACGTAAAATATGAGAACTGTAATTATGTTGTAGTGTGGAGTTTTTTTTATTTGTATACCTATATGGTATAGGTACCTATAAATTTACACCTAAAATCTGTGATCGATAAACGTGAAAATTTCAAATTGTCGAATTAAAAAAAAAACAAATATTAACTAAAAAAAATTTTACACTATGACATAGTAATTAATATTCTTATTATCTCACCTCTTATGTTTTTTTTAAATGTTGACTACATTTAAATTAGATACTAAAACAAAAGAGTTTTATTTAGAGAGCGCGTGAATGCATGTATTTTATATCGTTAAAATGAGTGTGTAGCGTCTCTTAATCACAAATTATACTTATAATTAGTATGGTTTATGAAACATATAATGGAATACTATGACGAAAAATGTTTAAATTTATGTACCTAAGCGTATTTTTTCGGTAAGCATTGAGTTTCCTACTCGCCAAAATTCATATTTTGAATGTGATGTCTATCACATTACTAATTGTTAAATATAAAATATATAATAAAACAAGTTACAACATTGATTTTTCTAAAGGTGAGTAATGTATGATACTATATGATAAGTAGGTACCTTTCTAACACTGGAATAATTATAGCTGATAGGAATTATAATCACTGAAACAGTAGATATATAATATAACTATAGGTTTAATTATTTTAGATTCTGAACGAAACAAGGAAGATATATAATGGGAGATTTTATAATGAATAATAATGTTTGTTTTTCTATGTATACAACTTTTTAACCAAAAGACTCAAGAGAACAACCGATTTTTAAGGGGTTTTGTATAGGCAATTTTTATGAAATTTTAGGAAAAAGAAAATCAAACAAATTACAAATATTTAAATATATTTTAAAAGTAATATAAAAACAAACCTGTGTCGGTACCATTTTTTATTATTGTGTAATCACGATATTTATTAAAATTATGTTTACGCAATTCAAATGCTGGGTAATTTTAAAAAAAACGTACCCAACAACAAAATTATATTATAGTTTGAAAGATGATGAGAAGTTAAACTATGTTTTGTTAGAAGCCGATTTTTAAAAATCGTATTAACAAATGTAAAATATAGAAAGGAAAAAAAACGTAGGTATTTGGTGAATTTTAAATGGCATGTAATTTATGTCTCAATGTTTATTGTAGACTTAGTAGCGTTTGAATTACGAAAGTACAATTTTTTTTAAAAAATTTGTTAGTGTAGCGACTTCTTAATCCAATCGGTACATGTATATTCATTTTCCTGCAAAAAATATTATCAGGCATATATTTTAAGGAAGTTGGTTTTAGATTTGTGGATTTTTTGATAAATTACAAAGAAAAACTATCAATAAACAATAAAATGACGGGTTATATTATTTCATCGTACCTAATAGATATCGAAAAATTAGTATAAAGGAGTTTAAAATTTTCACAAAATTTGTATTTTACTATTATACACATATATATAACTACCCCATAAAGCTTTAAAAAATGTTTACAAATTTTTTTTTCAATATTTTTTCGGGAATTTTCAAATTTTAAATCGTTATATTTGAAAGAATCATTTATTTAATTAAAATTAAAATTCAAAATACATATCTACTACCAAGTATCTACCATTATATTACACAACAAGCGACGCCCGACAGTATATTGCTTTCACCCCCTGTTGAACTGATTTAAAAATATATATATTTGTAATTTAGGTACTCCGCATCAAGCCTGGGCAAGTTAGTCACAATTTCTAACTAGTTAAAGTTAGAATATATAAAAAAAAAAAACTAGTTAGATTATAAGTTGGTTGATTAAAATATCAACTAAGTTAGAAAAAAGTTACTAAAAAAGTTAGTAACTAAAATATATATACCTATATAAATATATAAAAAAAATTTAATATATATTATTTATCTTTATTTTTTAATTATTCGAAAAAATATTTATTAAATTTTAATAATAATGATTTTCCAAAATTATGATCTGACATAGACCCACAAAAAAACGCAGTTACACAAGGCAAAATAAAATATGATAGCCCGGCGTGGTCGGTCGATGGGAGTGGGAAAATACTCATAGAGCAAACTCAAATTATGATAATAATACATGAATATAGTCTGTGTTGTAATTTGATAATAATATTATGCTAGTATACTATGTTATGATAAATTATTTTATACCGCATTCTTATCAAGCTTCAGCGTCAATTTAAAATTGTGTACATAATCATATTTTATAAATGACGTGATTTGAATAATTTTGTACTACGAATAGGGTTTATTAAAAATTTAAATATAACTTTTTTAAATTTTAAAAAATAACTAGTTAAGTTACTCAATAATTACATCAAAAATACAACTAGTTAAGTTACTATCAGTTATTATATAAACAAAGTAATTAGTTAAGTTAGAAGTTACTGAAAAAAGTAACTTCTAACATTCTAACTAGTTAGTGCCCAGCCTTGCTCCGCATTAATTATTATTCGAAATTGTCCGAAAAAATCGATTTTTATATTATATGATATTTCTGCAATAAATATTGTCGTAAATATATTACATATAAATATTTTATGTACTTCTAATCATGCGTATATATGTAAGTAATATGTTTATGTGTATAAAGTATATTGTATATATATATTATATTCATACTATATAGTATACAGTGTTTAATAAATTTTAAAACATATATGTTCACAATGTGTTTTATAAAAGTCAAAATATTAAAAAAAAGATGGTTAATAGTGAGAGGCGGAGAATTCGCTTTATGCTAAATAAATATAATAATAGTAAATAGTAAAATAGGTAGACGTAGACCTGACAACTTTATTTGTTGTTTTTTCCATCTATAACGATTTTCCGCTGTAATCGACAATTTTCCTTTACGCTCAAGAGAACGACATTTAACGACTGGAAAAAATCAAAAAAGTACCTCTAGAACAAATTTACTATAAATAAGCTCTTTTCCAAAAATCTTTATTTGAAAATTAAATTAAAAATAAACACCATTGTTGACATTTGTCACTCCGCTCAGAATTTATATATTATTATAGAATATATTTAAAGTAGGTACTCTATACATAGGTACAAGTGTTATAACGATATTTATAGGTATATTATATAATGATTATATTACATATATATAATCTAGATTATTGTACGTGTACATTATATTTAAAAATTAAAATATTTGTACAATGTATACATTGTACTTGAACACCTATATGTATGTATTAAACTATTCGATAGATTTTACCCTATTATATATTTATATAATTGTATCTATATAATATATCGAAAGAATGAGTTATCTAATTTATTGTACATCCATATAATATAATATACCTATCTGGTTTAGTGTGTCCCTTTTGGATATTTAATCATTTTCATCGACGTTTTCCTCTTTCAGTCAAATTCATTTATTGTATATGACTTTGGCTTATAGGCTGTATTGTTAGTTATTGTGTATTGTTTTCCATTGAATAAGATATTTCCATTGAATACATAAGACTGTGATATATACCCTGCCCCTGTGCAGTCTGTTAAATGATAATATTATAAAACGGTTCTTTTCGTATGTAAATTTAATTTTATTAGCTTTCAGTTACAAGATATATTCTTTCAAATAAATACAATTATCACATCATAGTGATTAGATAAAAAAAGTTTTTTTTTTTTTAAATTTTCTTTATCACTTCATATTTTCAATTGTCAGTTATGATAACCACCTTTTACAATTTTATCGTAAACAACCATCATCTGACCAATCTACAGCTCATGAAAATTTAGAGTGTTATATTTAAGTTATAAAAATAACATTTTTTATAAAACAAATAAGGAAGGAAATTACAAGATATTTTTAAAATTCAATATTAAACCCAAAAATGGTCAACATTTAAAAAAAATAATAATATTTTAATAAATTACCATAGACAATGTAAATTCTTTGTATTGGAATTAATATTTTATGAATTATAAAAAATAAAATAACCAAAAAGATATTGATTTAAAACTGCAGAATATATTCTTTTTCATCAGACGTAGATTGATACATAATTTCGAGAATGGTCGTGCAATACTGTACACACTTAAATAATATAATACTATATCATTTTCTTAAAATCACACCATTTAATATGTACCGCACACTATTGTTTTATTATATAGGTATCAAATAGGGCAGATAAATAATAGTAAGTATAATAATATTGTTTGACATTCAGAATTTTGATACAGCAGTGCTAATTTTTTTTGACACCTAAAAAAATTCGAATAGTAAAAAAAAATATTATCGAATAAATTATTTTTTGAAATTGTACGTATATAAATATTAATAAAATGTTAATGTGGTTATTGTAAAACCAAAAATTATGATTATTAATAGATATCGTAATATAAAAAAAATGTTAAAATATTTATGTGTTTTAAAACATTTATAATTCTATGCTTAATAAAATGAAACGGTTTTGAGTGGGTTAATATTTTTTTAAATACCTAACTAGACATAATTGTGGTAGACTTTTTTTTTGTTAAACCATTTTATGAAATTCACAATTTTTTGGTAGACTTTTTTTGTAATCTAGACTATTTTTAGTACTAAACTAAAAATAAATATATAGGTGTATATTATAAAATAACAACACATATAAATAAAATTAATGTATTTATTAAAAATAATAATACAAAAAAAGAAAATATGCCTATAGAATATTCGAAAAAATATTATAGGTAACAACTATAGTTTCGACTATCGGATTATATGAAGACTTATATGGTTACAAATGAATAATAAAAAACAACAAAAAATTATGAAAATTAATACATAAACAGAATATATAATAAAATAGCTGTTAAAAAATTATGTAATGTTGATCAGTATGCATTGGTAAATATCATTAGATATCTTTATAATCTGTTTGTATATTTAAAATATTATATTATTTTACTTCATTATGAATTATTAATATTCTAATACTGAATTTATGTACCTATATATATATATATATATTTTTGGTTATTTAATATTATTAAATCTTTTTTTATAATATTGAAATGTATACCTACTTACTATGATTTTTTAAAAAATTGTATTTCTGAAATATGTTTTTTGTATCGAGTTATAGTGTAACTTCTATTAGTTTTTCTAATATAGAATTGATTGCAGCTACTTATAATAACAATAATTATCGTTATTGATTGAAAACTTATTTTTCCAGTTTTTGATTTTAATTAAATTGTTATTAGTTTTAAAGTCGATTTTTACATTATGATTATTGTTTTTTAAAATATTAATCAATTTACCTGATAAGAAGTTATAGTACCTATTTCATAGAACAATAATTAATTGCATTATTACTAGATAGTATTTAATAGGATTATGTAATTTTATTTTAATTTTATTTTGAATTTCCTTGATTGTGTTTATATCAAAATTATTTTTTATTTCTATGTCACAAATTATATTAAATTAATTTTAAAAATTAGATTTGTTTAGGAAAATATATTATTCGAGTCTATATAATATGGAATTAAAATAAGAATATTTTTGAAAAAATGGATTATTAGAATCATTTGGAATTATCATTAAGTAGATAATATGTACACTTATTTTATACAGTAGAATATTGGTCTATACATATTAAATAAGTATAATATACTGTGTAAGTATATTAATAATATTATTTCAATACATTTTATTTCTATATTATTATTTACAATATGTAATATAATATAATATATACCTACAGTGTCCGAAATGGTTGAAAATAAGTTGGGGGATGGCAGATGGCTCATTAATTCATGTCAGGAAACTGGCATAAAATACATATTTTCCATCTCTATTATCCTAGCGAAAAATTTTAATCAGTAAGGTTCGGAAAATAAGGATTATTTTAGTTATTGTAAAGTTTGGAGTAAACCTTATAGTAAAATTTGTCGAACAGTTGCTTTATTAAAGTATATTTATAATATGAGTAATATTATATTTTTAAACTTAGAAAAAATATATTTAACACAGCATAGAAAAAAAATGTATAAGTATAACAAAATAATACAACCATACAGGTACTTAATCTTAATTTGTAGAATAACTTTTTACTGAAAAATTGTCATTAAAATTTTAGTTGAAACCACTGTTCGAAGTAGCTTTTTCCTTATTAAATTTATTAATTTAGATTTCTAATTTCATCTATAAAACTATAGTATAGTTTAGATTCAGGTTCGACATTAAAACTAAAAAAAGCCAGGGAAGTACTTCGCACGTTGGGTAGGATATACGTAGGGGAGTCGGTACATTGTCGCTTCAGTCCTGGGACAGGATGAAGTTTCTTAAAAACGATTCTGAGTGAAGCTTCGGTATAATACCTATTATTTAAAAAAAAAAATAGGTAATTATGATAATTTTATTTGTTATTTTGTTATATTAAAATTTTACTTTTATTTTACACCGTATAAAAGGTAGTTTTAAATGTGAGGCCTGGGCCAAGTGAATTTTTTTCCAAAACCTATAAGTATACATAACTTTTACACCGTATAAAAGTTAGTTTAAAATTTATCACACTGTATAGTACTATATGTATAGAGTACTATCTACAGTTAATTTCATATCAATATCATATTATCGCCAAAGATCCTCCTCGGCTCCTTCTGGTAGTAAATTTGTTAACAGAAAAAAAAAAAAATAAACATCATTGTAAAATCACTAGCTCCCTCACTACGCTCAGAATCTAAAATTCGATTTAGTTTCGGGTATTAAATCTTAAACTACATAGATTTGCTTTATAATAAAATAGATTGCAGTTATTTATTAGAAAGACTTAATTTTAAAATTAACAGTAGCAACACTAGAGATACTAATATATTTTTTTTACAAAAGATTCATTCGAATTATTCAGTTACTTCCCCAGCTAATATGCTAATGTCAATTGGTAATTCTGCTAACCTAGATATCTTTTTTTGTAGCAGTTATGATATTAAAAATTTATCTAACTAAACTTAATTATATATTATTATTAATTTTTTACTTTGTTTTTGTAATTGTGGTTAGCTTGTTTTGTATAATTTATACTCGATTGTTCATGTTTTTATACGTTTATACGTGTTTTTGTGCCTAACCTGCTTCGCTGTGGCGACTGTGATATTGTGTTGCAGTTTTTGTAAATATAATATTTTTTTTTTTTGTATAATAATATAAAAAAATTAAAATTATTGAAAATTTCCCCCTATATGCCTTTTGTTGGTGAGAAAGTGGCTAATATAATATTTGTTACCTCGTGGAGAACATTTTTCAAATGCAGTACTATTAAACTGTAATTTTAACTGATTTGGGTACTTAAGTGTACTCGTTTTTTTATTTTACATATATGTAACTATATAGTTGAATTAAACAAATTATAAATAATACACAATACTAATAGGTAAGTACTATAGTCTTAAAAGTAGGTATTTATTTTTAAGAGGGATGTACTTTTTTGGACAAAATAAGTTGGGGCATAGCATCTTCCCATATCCTTCTACTTCGACCACTTAATATGTATAATATCTATACAGGAAATTATTTTTAATCACTTAGAGTATACATATACCTATATTGTAATATAATTATTAATTATATGTAAATGTGTATAAGAAAATATGCTATCATTATTTTAGGTTTTAACTTTTTATATATACTAAGTTAACACTATATTCAAAACTAATATATTTAAAACTAATTTAATATTTGAGAAAATTCACAATTAAAACTTTAAACGAATGATATTAATTTTTGATTTATTGTTTTTGCTTTCCAAAGCCCTTAACCGGTTTGCAAAATGTTTTCAAGTATCAACTGATTGTTTGAGGTAGTTGCTCATTATTTTTATTCTGACAGAATATTTTAATATCAAGTGAAATCTTATAATATAGTTATTACTTTTAAATTAAAAAAATACTTGTCAGTGTGTTTAAATCCAAAACATATGGGAAATATTTGTATATATTTTTAAATTATTTTACATTAACCATACCTAGGTATATAGATAGCACAAAAGTATTCGTTATACTAATTTCAGTTTCGAAACATTAGTGTAGATATATTATATCCCCGTTGTGTCTGTCCGTCTGTCCGTCTATCTGTTTGACTGTCCGTATACACAATATTACTAGTACATAATTACGAGTTTGTTGATTTGGTTACTAGGGAGATAGATATTATTCGTTTTATTTTCTACACATAAGTATTTATGTATTAAGTATATAAAAATGTTTAAGGAATATTAAAGTTTATTGTTTAAAAAGCTTTCCTTTTACTTGTTTATTATATGTATATATAAATTACATTAAAAACAAATAAAATATAAAGAATTATATTTAAAATGTTATAAAATCAAATTTAAAATGTAATTAACTATTAAGTTAACATAATAGGTACAAATTAAAAAAAAGACGGTAAGCCGGGGGTAAAAGCTCTTCGCTCGTCAGGTAAGATATCTACTGGTAGTGCCTGTGTCCCAGTAAAAGATTACCTTCGGATAATCATACCTCTTCAATACTGACCAAAGTACATTTAAAAGTAATACACTTACGAACTTTATTAATATTTTGTAGGTATTTTGGTACTTACGTTAAAATGTTCACACTGAATTGCATTTCATCTTAATTTTTTGTCAGTAAAAATCACTGCAGTGTTATGTGTGTAATAGTAAATACTACCAAATAGTATATTAGTAGATACTTGAATAATTTTGACTTAAATACATACGTTGGACCGTTTACACTAAATTGCATTTCATCTTATTTTGTCCGAGAAATATAATGGGGAGGGGGTATGATTTTCCTAGGATAATCTTACCGCGGGGTAAGTATTAAGTACTAATATATTATTTAGTATTTACTATTATAATATATTATATAGATAGAATGTGACATTAAACAAGTGGTTTAGAGTAAAATATAATTATAGTATAGGTACTGAATTGTTATAGGACCTACTTTTTTGTCTTTTATCTTTATAAGTATAATTAAATGTTCCATAGTATTACATAGGTAGTAACTTAGACGAATATAGTGTGAAAAGTATGTAGGTAGATAATTAAAACAATTATTGAATACGAATAAATGAAATATAATTTCGCAAATCAGTTTGGTTATTGCGAAATACGTAATAAGTAGTGTTCGGGACTTATAGCCCTAAAATATGTTTTTATATTTAAAAAATAGAAATGTAAAAATAATTGCAAAATATAATATTACAATATTTTTTTCCAAAATATTTATATCTATATAATTGATTTATAACATATATATGATATTGATATCATATATATGATTGATTTTCATTAAATTGTTGAAAAAAATCGTATGATAAGATAATACAATTTTTTTAATGACGTAACAAATTATAGGTAAGTACCTAGTTATAGTAATTACTTAATTATATTTTAATATTAAAAACATAGGTATATGAGAAAAAAAGTCAAATTTAAATATTCATCTGTAGAACTATTATCCTATGGTAATCAAAAACGCATCTAAAATATTGCTAGGAATATTATACCCAATGTATAATGATTTTTGTGGGGTAAAATAATAGTTCTAAAATAATCATAAGCCCAATAAAATTATTATATATAATTTATTTTATAAACTCCATAATGGATTTATAAATCAACTCTTGTTTAGATATTATCATTTTTAGATAAAGTTATAAGGATATACTATCAATTAAGATGTCGTTGAGTACATCGAAAATGTGTAAATACATTAGAATCACAAATAATATCTACTATTATTTTATCGTTGATGTAACATAAATTTAAATTCTAATACTAATATGTATTACCTATAATTTATTTATGACCAAAGTCAAAAGGCATTATATTGTGTTTTATTTTTAATATAATTTAAGAATAGTTTAGTTATGACTTAAGTTTGATAGTGCATTAGGTATTTTTAAATGTACATTGTTTAGTAAATTTTTATTGAAGCAGAGGGTATGATTATCCTGGGGGTAAGATTATTCTATTACACGGGTAGTGGATATATTAAATTTGAAAATAATAATAAATTATTATATTCTATGAAATTATTTTGATTAGAGATTGGTGTAATGTATATTACATAAGTACTTAACTCAGTATAAAATATTTTTTTTTTAAATTTTATGACATTAAACGTTTTTCGTTATAAATGAAGTTTTTCTTTATGCTCGGGAAAATCAAAATATTACATCTAAAAAACCACCTACCTACTTTTACCTGAAAAGTTATTTCCAAAAAAAAAAAAAAAACCATTAATGTAAAACCGCTTCGCTCAAAATGTAAAAAAATTTTAATTATTTTTATGATTTATATAAACATATATTTTATATTCGTTGAAGAATATAATACTGTCTATGATTTTATTTAAAATGTTCACCAATATTTTATTGTATTAAACTAAAATATAATCCTATATAATATATACTGAGCATATATACAATATAGGTATCTGGTATATACTATAGTATTATATACATCCATTCGTAGAAAACATTTTACAATATTATTATTATTATTTAATTCGTCCTTGACATCTTTGATACGGGTAAAATACAATTTCATAGGTGTCTTTGTCGGTAGATCAAAGTAATGCAGATTTTAACCTAAAAAAAAAAATTAGACATTGGAAAAGGTATCATGGCATTGTATATTGAGTTACTTTAAACAGCAGTGTGTAAAAATATTGAGAAAGTAAAATATATAAACGATATATTGAATTATAATTAATATAACTATTATAATCTATACCTATACAGTATATCATCTACTCTTATACCTGCTAGCAATAATATCTCCAGTCTATAATGCAACGATACCTATATAAAAGATGTGTAGAGGTAGAATTTATTATTATTTTTAATAAACAAAAAATTAAAATTAAAAAAACTGAAAGGTGTTTTAAGAACAGCTGTACTACCTACGACAAGTTTTTATATTTATCGATTAAACTACTTTTTGGTTTCTGATCATAATTTGATCAAAAATTGATATAAAAATAAATTATTGTACCATAATATGAAAGCTGAGAAGATTTGTGCGTGGAGATTTTTCTATATAGGTATACCTATAATATATTATATATATTTAGACATATAAAATTTGCGATAAAAAGTAAAATTTTTATAATTTTAAGTGTATTTATAATACATTTAAATTAAATAATAAAAAAAAAACATTAATTTTTAACATAATTGTGTTGAACATTTTCTTACAGGAAAGCCAACTTTTCTGATATTTACCTACTATTTTTATTTTTTGGTATATTATTATTATTATTTATTTATTAACAGAGAAAACTACAAGAGTTTTATATATATATATACCTACCTAGGTACTTAAAATAATAAATAACATAACATAAAATATTAAATATATATCATCTTAATCCAGTGCGGTGCCACGAGTTGAACATTTTAATTTAAAAATATAGCACTTGAATTATTAAGTATCTACTTAATTTGTAATTTTATAATCAATAGTTTTATCATAAATATATTTTTATAGTATCTATTTTATGAATAAGTTATTAATTATTATTATTATTATTAAAAAACTGAAATGTGTTAATTAATTTGTAAAAACAAACAAATTTCACTTATTAAAATCTAAATATGTAGGTTGTAGGTATTGAAATATAAATAGGTAGTTATACAGCATATACCTAAATATAATTATTCAAATTAAATTTAAATTTAAATCAATATAGATGTATAGCTAGACACTTTTGGTTTGCATATTTTAATGTACATATGTTGTTTATATCTTGCACTTTTACAAAAAAATCAAGAATTATGTGCCTATTATATATACTTTATTAATTACTCGTAAAATAGTTGTAACTTTTCAAGTGCTAAAGTTAATTTTATAAAATGCGAATTTTAAATTTAAACCATTAAATTAGGAAAAAAACATTTTGAGCGGGTTAAAATGACGTTAAAAATTTTTGGTTATAAAAATTATGAATCGTTTAGAAATTTCAAATTTTCAACTCGTGGTGCCAGAGATAACTGACCGGGTGTGCTTATTGGTCACTCGTGATATTATAATAAACACTCAAACGATGCAATTTCGTACATTTTGTCATGAAAAGACGTGTGTATAGGTATAGAGGTGGTGATAGGGTTGTATATGGTTGTATGTAGTCGTATGTGTGTTTTGGTCGTTTGTTCCACATTAGTACGTGTTCATATAAGGTGTACATGCATCTGTTGCTGTACGCATTCTCGTGTGTATACCCTCCCGAATAATAGGCCTATTTGTTGGTCGTATACATTCTTCATTCATAAGTTTTTTCTTTTCAGTTTACCTGTAAAGGAAAAAAAGAAACACATTTCTAAAGCGCCCTCTTTAAAATTGACCGAGATGACCGCCACCGTGGTCATAATTTAGGCGGTGTGCATTTGAGAGGGCTAAATTATTTTATGACCGTAATGATTATAACACGTATATATATTTACACAATAAACTATACCTACAATACACATTGCTTTATATGTTAACAACAACATAACGTTATCCGATATTCTAAGGGTCTCCTTTATGGAATTTTTTGTTAACGCCATCGCCTTCCATCGGATCCGTTGTATGTATATAATATAATATATTATACTTCGAAGATCCAGTTAAATATTGGGGGAGACCCAATTCACCATAGTAAACAGACGCGTGTGTGATTCTTCTCAAAACCTTCTCAATTTTACTTAAATACATTTTCTTTAATATCATATTTTAAAATTATAAATGTGTGTATAAGTGTTATATAATGTGGATTTAAAATACCTAATAAATAAATAAAAAATATGATCGCACTTTTACGATTAATAACTATATACGTACCATATTCTGATATACCTATTTTCAATTCTATGTCATTTTGAGGGTTCTAATGTCACCTCCATCAGTTGACCTATCTATATCATACTTATGGAGAAAGAATGCGTTATAACTTTAATAAATATAGAATATTTATTTTCACGGTAATATAACTATATAAAGTAGGTATGGATTATATGAGTAGGTATTGCAATTATATAAAACTATATACCTAGTTATAATTATAAAAAAAAAAAAACACATTTCAAATAAAGCTGCATTACTAAAAATAAAAATCATTAAAGAAGCAGTTTACAGAAGCACTAAAAAAATTGGCTTATTTTCCGATTAATGATGTAAACTAATAGATGCCAATACAATAATTTTTTTTTATAGGAACACATTTATATTTATTAATTATGATAAAAATATAGTTTTAAATCTTTAGAATATCAAAAAGTAATAATAACTTTAAATTATCTATTTATGTAAATTATCCTGTTGATAGTAATCTACTATAGGCAATTCCTACCTATAATTGTGCTTACTACAGTTGTACCTATACGTAATAGTTAATACATATACGTACTTATTAGGTACTAGATATATATATATGATATATCCTAATGTATATGTACATATTATATGTATCTAATTAATTCCAATATAGGTGCAGTATAAATCATGTTGACTCATATTTGATATTAGACGAAATACGAATAGAAAATAATTTAAATGCGTTTAAAATCTGTACTTTATAGTAACGAGTACCTATCTACCATCTAATAATTTTTTAATGATAATAATTTATAGTAAATAAATATAATTTTAGTAGATCTACAGATTTATATTTGGATAAATATTATAAATAATGGTCATTTATACGAACACTTTGAACCATAGGCGTCCGCAGGGGGGGCAAGATGGGGCATTTGTGCCCCCCTCTGGCTTTTTGGTAATATTGTAATGTTTAGTGTAGTAATATTAAAAAGTAACAAACTTTTAATAATATTAGTATATTATATTAGATAAGTATGTACTTATATTTAATGAAATAAATAATTTAAAAAATAATGTATATATTCTTATTTATTTTTTCTTTTAAATATTTTTTTTTTTTACAAGGTTA
Organism: Pemphigus obesinymphae; assembly: GCA_025469235.1. Taxonomy (NCBI): domain Eukaryota; kingdom Metazoa; phylum Arthropoda; class Insecta; order Hemiptera; family Aphididae; genus Pemphigus; species Pemphigus obesinymphae. Next base: position 26,652 of record JAIPRL010004022.1, on the reverse strand, counting down.
AACATTTTCTGAAATCATCACACTGCATATAGTATATTTTATAAGCTTGCCCCCCCCCCCCTAGAAAAATGTCTGCGGGCGCCTGTGCTTTGAACGAATAAAAATAAACGTGTACGACAATATGTAATATGAAATCAGTTTTCATATAATAGGCCGTGGAAGAAGTACGGTATGATTGAATAAAATTTGTTGACATTCATGGACTTACTTACATGAAAAATGAGCCTCTTATGCGTATAACGTCTATTGCCAATATGGACATCTCGGGTTTCATTTATTTTAAAAATTGTAATTTTTGTAATAATATAGGTGTTAATCGATGTGTATTTATATGTGAGTTTTCCGCACGCGCGCATTTGAAAAGGGCTCAGCCCCGTTAATCTGTAATAAATAAAAAAAAAAATTTTAAAAAAAATATACGGTGGTATTGAATCCTTAAAACGTCCCTGGATGTACTACAGGATATATATATATATGCGTATCTACTACAGAGATACACTGTACTTAATATATAAATTAGATTATACAGTTAATGTAGTATATATAATTATTAGAATCCATTGTTTATCATATATATATAAAAAAAAAAAAAAATGTAATATAAATATACTATGTACAGCTAATGGCCCTTGCTGCTGAAGCTTTTTTCTTAAATAAAAAAAAAAAAAAAAAAATATATAATATGTATTATGTACTATCCCAGGCAATACCATATGCGTCCGGCATTCTGCTTACCATCAACAACCATATTGATACACATATATATGTACGTTTCACTGCGATCGCCATAAATTTGACGTTTTGTGAACTATAACACGCGAGCGGCCGCCAAAGGATTCTTCGGTGATATACGATGTGTCTGTGCACACGCGTTGGGACGAAGAAAACAAAACGAAAAAGGTAAAAAAAAAAAAAAAAAAAAAAAACCGTTTTTTTCTTCTCGTCTCGGTGGTTTTTTTTTTTTTTTTTTTTCTCTCTAAAAAAAAAAAGGACCGTATAACGTCTTTTGCCTTTTCCAGAGAAAAATATTTTTCTCGGTTCTCCTACGATATAATATAGCCAGCCGGCATATATTATTATATTTATATGATGGGTACCTATATGGTGCGAGTAGTCGATCCAAAGGAAGCCGCCCCCCCTCAAAGGATATGACCATTGCGTAAATTATCTTTTCAACGTCCTTGCACCATTGTCCGAAGTCATTGTGCGCGTGGCCCGGCGCTTTCGCCGCTAAAAGGTTTTACGACTCCTATTGTGCACGTGTTGTACTACGCGTACAAGCGTGGCGTGAGAGCGACAATGTGTAGTACCGCACGGGCCGAAAACGTGACATTATTGAAGTTTCTGTAATGCCATTATTTTCGGCTATTATATGACTTTGAAATGTTCGGTGTACGATTTTGTATAGGTATCTCTACCCACAATATAACGTTATAAATAATACCTTACTTATAATATTATAAAGCAATAATATACCTATACCATGAGACGATATACCTACCTACCTTTATAATTTTTCCGACTAGAAATCAACGGTGCGTTTTATTATTATTACTGGGAACCGAATATCAGAAATTGTGTTATATTGTACAGAAACAATTCTATAAAGTCGTTATACCTGCATATTATGTACTTTTATTTTTATTTTTCTGTTAATAACGGTGTATAGTGTCATAAAATAAAATTCATAAATCGAGACACATATTTCTCCGCAGCTTACCTATGTAGTTCACGGCATACTTCAGAAGGTTTTCTATACCCTATTGTAGTGATATTGTATCTGTACAAAAAATATTATATACAGCCAACAAATAATATATTGTATGTAGTTTACCTACTTGAAATCATTTATTTTTCTCACGAAGGATTGTAATGTACAAAACGACTGCAGCAGACTAAAGTTTTAGGGACACGATTTGTGTAAATACGAATAGTGTATAGGTAGTACGAAATTTAAAAGTGTCATATATTATATATGCCCTATGCTCTAAATTTATATTTATAAGAGCATATATTTTTAAATGTGTCTTTTTTTTTTTTTATTTAAATAAATGCGTAATATGAAAACGTAGACATTTTAGGCCTTGAATGACTGTAGGACTGACATTACCACCGTTCGACATCTAAGATCAGTAGACATAATTCATGATTAACAATAACATGTACCTATACGTATATATTATATGTGTATAGTACATATTTCAGTACAGCTACTATATAATAAGTAACAGTAAACACAGTACATTTTTTTTTTACGCCATTTGCCGCATTGGAATCCGAGGAGGATTAATATTCAATAGCGAGTTTAATTTTTCTCCATAAACTATATGTATGTATAAGTGCATTTGATTTTAGATAATTTAATTTAATTACAATAATAATAAATGTTCTATATATGTTTCTTGTTGTCGGCCCAACGGTTGTCGTCTTATTTCACATAAATAGTGTGGGTAGATATATTTTATATTGAAGTTAAGGTGCGTATCTAAATAGAATTTTAGGTTTCTAATTTTCTTTTTAAATTTAACACCTGATTCAGATGATTCTGCACAATATGTCACCGGTATAGGTACATAGATTCAGGTAAATTAATCCATGTTTTTAATTTAACGAAATATTCACAATAGAGTTTACCGTATACAAATGTATGTATGTATGTGTCGAATCTAGGAAAAAAAAGCCAAAGAAAAAAGCCACAGGAAAAAAAAGACGAATTCTTTTAGTTTGCGTTTTATATATAATATAACAAAATAATGATAATCAGGTATTTTTCATTGCATTTGTTGTCATTTTAAAAATAAATCATTTTCTATAATCACAGATATAATAATATGGTAGGTATAGAGCTCATAGTCAATAATAATAATCTTTATAATCTTAATTTTCAAATTCTTAATATTAAAAAAATCTTAGTAAGTGTTTGCGGCATATGAAATTGCTGTTAAAAATTCTGGAAACTTTAGTATATTAAATTACAATTAAAAAAAATACAAAATTACAATGAAAAAATACTTCAACACAAATAGTAAATAAATAAATAATTGCAATAATCAGATATAATAGTAAAATAAAAATAAAAAATAACAAAGTGTATGGTCAATAATAATCTTTAAAATCTTAACTCTAAAATTCATTAACACACAACACATGTTATATATTATAATATTATATTATCTTTTTGTAAATTGAAAACGTATTTATTATACTGTTAATTATAATATGATTATACCCATTACATTATAAGAAATTAATAAAAACGTAATAAAAATACCTAGTTATCATTATTTTTTTATATTATGTATAAAATGTAAATTACAATAATTTGTCATTTTTTTTTCTTGGGGTTTTTTTTCTATGGCTTTTTTCCTATTACCGTATGTATCAGGTAGCTATAATAAGCTATATTCTTATATAATGACTTTATATATCACAACACTTATAGCTACCAGGCTTGAGAACCATATAATTTATTAACAAAGAGGACTAGTATTTGCACTGGAAAAAAAAAAAAAAAACATTTTTGCTGTATTTAATAATATTTTAAACGCGTGTGAAATTTAAGCGATTTCTGTATAAAAAAAAAAAACTGCACATAAATCAAACATCCGAAAACCGTGTTACTCGGTGTTCGGTATCGCCTATAGAGTCCGTGTCCACGACATGCCGTGTGCGTAAAATCCGATTATGTGTGTTATTAGCCTTCGTGTTGTATACGTATACTGCAGTATAGGTACACAGAAGGTACCTGCCAAAATATCAGTGGAACGAGCTACCTAAAAAACCTATAAGTACACACCTTTTTCGGGGCTATTAAAAAATCATAGACTACCACATGGCATTGTATTGATTTGATCCTTTTTTTTCTCTTTTTTTTTTCGCAGCTCAAAGGAATATAATAATAATCGCACAGCGTGCTGTAACGTCTCGTCGGGCGTCCTGGAAAGGACTCAATAAAGGGGCAACACGAGTAGGAACACATTATGTGAGAAAAAAAATACGATAATGGATAATGAAGAATTTCTGGAAAGATGAAAAAAACCGGACACAATACGCGCATATAGGTATGCAAAATCGTATATGCCAGTAATATATATATATATATATATATAGGTGTATAGACAGACAGTTTTGCCCGAAACTTGGTTTATATCATTCATCAGTGTCATATTTTGCAGCGTGTGTTTGACATCCGAACATATTATGAAAATACAGTACCTATATTTTATACTATTATTGTGTAGTGCTGTACGTTTTATACGCAGAAACGGATGTCGGATCGAGGACAATAATTCGGCGGGATGCCATCGCCACCGACATTGCAGTGCGACCAGATTAGCGGGCATCAGTGTTCTATATTTATCCTGTGTATTTTTATAAAATAAAGAATATTAGGTATTTATAATTTATTTGTCTGCGAAAACGATCTCTTTGACCATACGATGTGTAGTATCAGAGGCGGTTCCAGGGACTTGTTGGGGGGCATATGATTACAAAAAAAAAATAATAATAACAACTTTTTACAATTGAAATACTATTTTTCTATACATATGTATATATATATATATATATATATATGTATTGATAATCTCGTGTCGGAAAGGGGTGGGAGTGGATCCTGTGACCCCCCGGAGTCACCACTGTATAGTATATGAGTATGATTGTATAAGTACGTATAATAAAATATTGTATTAGAATATTTAGTTGTAGAGTTGTCTGTGCAGTGTAAGGTCAGGCCTGTAACTTAGGTGTAACTGTAAGTGGTGTAACTTAGGGGGTAAATTCTGGAGGCGGATCCGGAACACCCATCATAATTTATATATTTACCAATTATTACAGCAAACATAGAATCTGTATTTAGTCGTACAACACCCAACACCATTAAATACATTAAGTATATTGTATAAATATGTTAATCAATTTATTTAAATACTATTTTTTCAAATATCATAATTCCTAAATACTGATTATACTTACAGTAATTAGTATAAATATAGTATATACTATATAGTAAATTAGGTATATTTATAATATGGTATGTGACTCCGGGATGGGAATAGGCGGTATAGGCCACTGTTAGTGTCTATTAAAAACACGTAAATGGTGAATCTATATAGTTTAGGTCGATTTGTGTTTCTTGAAAATATATTTTAATTAAGAAAGAAATCATGAAAAATGTATTGTAACTTACCTATCTACATATACTTAAGTATAATGTATATATAATACAAAATGAATAACTGGCAGTTGTCAATGTTTTTCAAGGCTTATATGCGTAACTACTAATATTAGTACAGTACACAGTACAGTATTAATATATTGTATTAGTTGCTACTAGTAAGTGAGTTGTATAGGTACGTACCTATCAGAGTACCTATACAACTCAAGGTAGTATTCATTAGGTGGACGGTTGGGTACGTGATTTGGGGTTGGAAAAATGTGTTGTGGAGAAAAAAAAAAGGTAATTTCATATTAAAATTTTATATAAATATCAATAAACGTTATTCGAAAAAAGTAATTTAATAAAAAAAAATATCATGGAATCGTAAATATGGATAGTCCTACATGGAATGCCAATCGATTAATTTTTAGAAATATAACATTTACCCCAATCGCGATATCATTTGAATTATTTGCTATTTATGTATTTTGTATGTAATTTAACATTTGTAAATAGCATTCATTATTGTAGGTACGTTTTACTAGGATTTTAAGTTTAAACCTCCGGGCATTTAGGTAGAACGCGTAAAATCGTCCGGGCCGATACGACGGAAGGATCCCGTAGTTGCTCTGTGCCACGTTCCGTGGGATCCGACATGGTCGTGTACGAGTCAACTTATCCAAAGTCCCGGTGATCGATCGTTTTATCGTCACCCGTCGACCTGGTCCGCTTGGCACGGTTGTGTAATTTTCCACCGGCATACATATTGTTGGAACAACAACATACCCAGAAAAATAATACGATTCCGTTATCAATTGCATTACTAAATATGGCATGATAAGCGTCTAGAGTAGGGCGACTATATTTAGCAAAAAAAGGGACAAAAAATGTTATTCGCGTAAAATCCCCCTCGAATAATCAAGAAATTGCTTTGGAAAATGGGAAATAAGCAAAAAAAAAAAAAAAGTTAATTTTCCCACAATGATAAAAATAAGGCCGCATAATAACGGACAATAAGCATTGGAAGTTTGTTAGGACAACGGGACACGAAGTTGAGACCCGAGTCTGGAGAAATAGAGATAACACTTTTGGATTTCTGGAGAAATATCCTTATGAAGATTTCGGTATTGATACATAATATAGACAGTGGTTGAATTGGAAAAAAAAAATAAAGACGGACTCTGAGCTTAGTTAAAAAATCTGCGTTCCGGGACATAACATTAAAGAAAAAGTAAGCCGTGGAGGACTTCGTCCCCCACACCACCTATCCAAAGTTTCTTAACCAGGAGACATTTTTAAAAACATTTTAGATTATTATATAACATGGATAGAATAGAAAAATCCAACATTTTTTTACATCATTATTGGGTTACATATTTTCAAGATAGCATAGTTTAAGCATTCCTCTTATAAAATGATTTAACACTTTTCCTTTTAAATGAATAATCAAGGAAGTTGACAATGTACACCGAAATTAAGTTTATCGGTGTCGCATTGATATCGATTGATTGATTTCCAGCCTTTTAGGCTTTAGCCATTCACGTATAATGAAGATTATTTACCCATTACCTATATGATACGCCAATATGATTTAATAAGATCAACTATTCAACATTTTATATCATATTTTTTATCTAAAACTTATTATGTGATAAGGACAAAAAAACATTTATTTTCGTAATTTCACGATTTTTCCAAAAAAAATTATAATTTTTAAAAATGTTAAATAAAAATTAAAACAAGCACTGCGTCCCTTGCGTTCCCTGATAAATAAATTAAGGGGTACGCTGTAAAACATGAAAAAAATGAAGAGTAGCTCCGTCCCCCAGCATCTCTCCTCAAATCCACCACTGAATAACAATATTTGTCATACTAATAAATTCATATTATAAAGTGTTGATAATATATATTTATTTATTTTGATTGTTATTTTTCGATGAGTGCACCATACTTTTATAAGTTAGTACCCGTGTCTACCACCACTCGTCTACATAATAAAAGGGGCGGCTGTCCCTCTTTGATAATAAGTTCTACGCCACTGGATCTATGAATTACAATTTCTTAATAAGGATTTAAAAGTTCCCAAATCAAAATGCCTCACGAGGGTTAAAATGTCTTAACCATAGCTAAATACTTATTAACTGAGGCGTCACAACAATAATATTATCCACCATTATAGTCGGTTAGTACCAATTCATTCCATGAATATGTAATATTTATTGTTGTATTCATATGTAATAAAAGTTTATTCCATGGACATGTGACATGAGCATATGATGTTAAGTGTTAACAAGACTTTCATATCATTAACGTTTTGTTATTTTATAATCATTTTAACAAAACATCACAGATATGTAGCGTATAGTCACGGTCCTAATAAGATAAGAATTTTGTTATATTTTTTATCGATCAAAATATTTCCACGGAATCAAAATATCTTCTACAAAGAATAAAACGTCCCAGGACCAAAACTTCACATTTTTTTTTTTTTATATATTTTGTATTACTTAAACACAGTATAATAATATTCATATAATATTCATTTCACTTGGATCACATAATAAAACACGTCTTTAAAGTATTAAATCACAAAATTCCGATGGTATTGTGCATATTATTATACCCAATTTGCATTGTTATTTTTGTGTCTAATATATTAGGTAGGTACGCGCGAAAATTAATGTCTCGGAATATTACCGTTGTGGTTTGACCGAGAACATTTCTCGGCATAAAGTATTTTGACTCGATTTAAAGGGTCCAAACGTCTAATATATTTTATAGAAATAATATATCGAGTAGAAAATAGTCAAATTAGAGGAAATACCTAGGTAAATATTCAAAACCGGATATTTTAGTACAAATTTGACAATTGTCCAGATGTTTTGCTATAAAGCTCAAGTTTTATACAGAAAGTAAATCCCTATTTTACAAAACAACTCGTACTGCACATTTTTTAAATATATAATTAAAATTTATAATAATTAATAAATATTAAAAAACTCAATTAAGTTCAATTAAATTTTTTAATATAAATTTTCATATTAAATATCTATAGTATATAATATATAGGCATACTATAGTATATTATAGTACTATAATAATAAATATACTAATAATAGAAAACGGGTGCACGGAAAAAATATTCGGACAATTTATTATTCTTTTTAGTCTTATGTATTTCTAGGTTATACTACAATACAGATATAATCTTATAGATTTTTGCAAATAAGTCGAAAATTAATTATTAAAATTAAATTTTGTACAATCGTTTTTAAAACGTTAAAATACCTAGGTTTAAAAAAACCCCCCTTGTTGAAATGCCAAAGTGTATTAATCGTTTCGATTATTTTCATTATTCCAATTCTATATAAATATGGGTATGGTTATTAAATAAATAATCAGTTTAATATGTGTGGTTGTCCTGAGGGGGGGTGGGAGATGGAATATTTTACCTCTCTTGCATTTTTGAAATATATAGGTAGGTATAAAAATATAATAATATGATAGAATGTACTGAAATGGTTGGTATAAATTATTAGGAAATTTAAGGAAAATTAAAAATCTATAAATTTAAATATATTTCAGTACATTTTAAATTTAATCCAAAATTTCCCCTTACCAATTTTTATTATAAATTTGTAGTAATGATATTTACCCATAGAAAACCAATTAGCCGTATAATATTGTGGAACGTTGAAAAGTCGGATTAAAAATCCGAAAACAGACTTCAATTTATCGGCTTGTCTTCTAGGGATCGATCGAGGCATTTTTCATTATTATTACAAATTATTATATAATATCAATGATTAAAAATTGCGATTTTTAATGATAAATAACATGGCTAAAAAAAAAAAAAAAAAAAAACCTGAATCGATAGAAAACAAACTGTCGAATTTACTATAGAAATATATATCATATTGACATATTATATTATCATTATATTGATATCGTATTTATATTAGCCGAATAAATACTAATATTAATACTAATCCTCATGTTAAATACACCGGAGCTTAGCTCAGAATATTGTTTTATCGAAAGAAATGATTAATCTTTGCTTTAAAATTTAATATAATCCACTACCAATATCCTACGTAGTTTGCGAAGTGCTTTGAACTCCATGGTTTTTTTTTTACAGTGTACAAAAAACCTTTTACTCAGTGGCGTCATTAAATTTTTTCTTTTTAATGTGCATATTTTTATGCAGGTCACAACCCTGTCTGGAACTTTCAATACATCAAAAATAAAATAACTCTCTTATTTTCAAATATATATTGTAATAGTAAATACAGTGGAGTAGACATGACTTACCATGTTTTGTAGACGGTGAAAAGTTCATCATTATTTTAATTTATAAGTATACCAGTGAAATGCACAAGCCTGCAGTAGCCACTATTTATTTCATGGAAAACCAAATTTAAAAACCGGGTGTGCACTGTGCAATACAAGAATGCAAATGTGGCATGCGCAGTATCTACAAACTAAAAAAAATTGGAATAAATGAATTTTTATTTTGTGTATGAAAATATATTTAAGTATAAGAATTTTTTCTAGAATATATTCATTTTATTGAATTTATTTTAATAATATGTATTTTAACTACAAATATTGTAATATAAAATAGTTTGTCCTTGAAATATAAATGATATACCTATACCTAGGTATATTGAAGTTCTGATAATTTATTGTAAAGAAAAATTGATTTCCATTATATTGTTGAGTTTGAATTTTATTTTAATTCCATATTTTTTTAAAATGCTTTATACAATGGATTTCAAGTTACAAACGTATTTCATATAGGTACTTACAAATTATATTCTAATTTCTGATAGTGTATTTTTTTTTTTTTGCGTTTTTACGGGTTTGTATGTAACATAATATTTTAGAGCAGTTTTTTAAAACAGTTATTAGATTATTTTTTCTTTTAATTTAATTTTTAGATCCTTATCTATAAAAACGGGGAAAAAAATTTTAACTGGGTTTCAAATATACAATTTTTAATAATTTACCATATTACCTTTGAGACAAAATATTATAATTATAATAAAGTATGTCTTACGACAACATAAAAATAAGTATTTACACACTATTTTTATGAACTAATAGAAGGAAAAATTATTTTTGAAAATATTCATAATATATTTAGCCAAACGTTTTTTTTTATAGTTATTAGAATAGGCACCATAAAATTACAAATTCTTAAATACGACTGATATATGGTTAGGTATATGCAAATAATATTATTAAATACGGGTATATTATAATATATGAGTAAAAATATTTCAAACGGAAATATCGGACAATTATTCTAAGTCTGTTCGTGGGACAATAATGTTATTATGGACATCCTTAAATCCAGAAGGGACATTTTTTTTTATATGATTAAAAACATCAGGTCTCCAGTTCGGAATTCCTGTCAAAAACCTATAACGAAATAAAATAAATAAGTGTAGTACAGTACGCATGTACGCCCAGTCGAAGAGTTGGACGTCCACGAGAGATCGAGAATCTTTTAATCGGGATACACATCATTAATATATTGTTGTCGTTTGGCTATTGTCTTAAAGGTAAAACGGATTGGATTATTTAGGGCTTTCCGAAGATTTTTCAACAGAGTGTACGACGATAGGATTTTCATGTTATGTGAAAAATGGCTGAAAGTTATAGTTCCACGATTCAATTTTCTCGATAAAATGAAACGTAAATATTTTCTAAATGTATACTAATTTATCATTAATTATGACTCTCGTGTAATTTTCGGGCCGTCTTAACTCTTAAAATTTAAACTCTTCGTTCACAAACAGTGCTCGATATTCGGTTATAAAATCAGGAAACTTTTGTAAATTTAAAATATATATATATATATATTTAGGTATTTCAAAAGTGTAACTTTCCAATAAATTTTAATATTATTAATCACGAGACTGGGAATTTTATTTCATTGCTAACATACACTACTGTACATATGATGTATTATACAATATATCGTTCTAATCAGACTTGATAATTTAATAATTTCATTATAAATTATAACATGCCTAATGTTTTATCAAATATTATAATATTTTTTTTATTTCACCTATTTATCATGAATAATATAAAAATATACCAGCCAACAGTTAAGTTATTGCATATTATGTAGTTTCAATCTAAGATGCAATTATTTTGATATACCTACTGTTATTAATTTATACAAATATTATATGCTGTTAATGAGTTTTAGGTTTTTATAATTTCAGTAAAAATTCAGAAATATATTTGATTCCGCGGCGACCATCAAGAGAAAATTATATTGGTGTTCTGTCAGAATAATTTGTTGCCTATTTTATATAATTTTAATTAATCGGTGATGTAACCGAACCCGAAAATTGTAGGTTTATAAAACTGTTCAACCCTATAAAATTAAAAAACCTTAAAACAATCAATTATTGTTGGTTCTAAAACCAACAATAATTAGTTAGGAAAACTACGTTCTTTGGACATAACGCACCTACGTAATGTTTTAGTTAATTTGATAAATAAACAAAAATCGAACTCCATGTTGACTTTTAAATTGATTTGTTTTTTTTATAATTATATATTTGTATGTATGCCATTTTACACGCGAACGTCAAATAATAAAATTGAATCAGAAACGTGTAACGGGAACAGAAATATTGAATAACGTATAATTTTTTATTTCACATCGAAATTTATCATAATTAATTAGGTATAACAAATAGTAATAATTGTAAATATTTATATAGCAACCATGGCAACGAACTGCGAAGAACGGTAGGCGAACGTTAGGGAAAACGCATTCTTCGAGCGTGTTCCATTTTCTATAGGTTCTATATAATTCTATCTACCTAGTAAGTGGTACCTAATACAATGTATTAGATGCAATATATTTAAATTGTAATATAGGCATATTGGGGGGGGGGGAGAGTACTGGTAACCGCGGTAATGAATCGTAAGGACAGACAGACGGACAAAACGGGGATAATGGATCTATGTTTTATACCAATGTATAGAAAACTAAAAACTGAAACCATTAAAACGAGTAGCAGTTTTTTTTTTAAATGTACGACATCTGGACTTATCTGTCGAGGGAAAAAATACATGAGAATATATTTTCATCCAATTGTGAATGCAAAGGAGGGTATTGTGTTTACCAGTCTATTGGCCGGTTGCATAAGAATGACTACGTTAAACATTTAATAGTCCGATTGTGAATTTTTTTTTTTTTAAACTACTAACATACCTACCTGTTAAATCGCACGTTAAAATATATGTATCCATTGCAAAAACTAATAGATTGTTACGGGAGGTATTATACTACACGTATATCATATAAGTACAACGTATAAATAGTAAAAAAAAAAAAAAAAAATGAATAGAAAGGCAAATGCAAAATATAATAAATTATTGAAGTATTTATGTAGGTACCTACCTACTTGCGTCGTTATTACGAATATCGGAGAAATATTATTTATGGCATGATCGAATTTTATAAATTATTCAACGACCTGAAATCGGGCGATCAATAATAATAATAATAATAATAATCGGACTGTTAAACCGGCCTGTAGAAAATTCCACAATCGTTTGTGCAACGCGATTATTTTAACAAGCCGTAGTTAAATGAGATAACAGACTGTTGAAAGTTTTATGCAATAAGCCATAATATATATATATTCTATGTATGTATGTAAAAGATATAAAGATGGTATAAAGTTGGTCGAATTTCAGTGGCATGCGAAAAAATAGAATTTCGTAAGATTGTCTCTTATTTAAAATTATTAAGTATAGTTTACAAAATGTTGACACATGGACCAAAAAAGGTTCACTGCCCCTGCTCTAGGTCTAGTTAGTGCCACTAACTAGGTGAAATCGTGTAAAACTCAAAATGACAATCATAAAATAACAGAAATTCAGAATTTTTAATGTAAAACATGAAACGTTAATGTTGATTTTATATATCGCAACGAGTTAATTTATATAATTATGTATAATAATCTTATATATAAAATAGTATATACATAGACGTATCTAGACTTTCTTAGCGGATCATGCACAAACCTCCCCCCCTCTCCAAAAAATAAAAAAAGGCAAACATTTTTTTTTTTATCATTTTTTTCTCATAACCAAGTAATTAATTGTTTCCAAATTCTAAGTATTAAATTCTGAATATATGAAAATGAAAAACATTAGTGACTCAAGTCTTTCATGGGTCATTGTGCTGCGAAGTTTTGTTTTCACGATGGCCAATTTTGAAAATGCACGTTCGCATGAACCGCAGCTAGTCACAGAAATAGTGGTGAAAAGTATTATTACATTATAAAAATGTACAAAAATTTGTTCTATCATTTGTAATTAGGAAATTAATTCAATTATTAATCGTTTTAGAAGTTATAGCTGTTAATTTATCAATAAAATCTGAAAAAAAGGTGCACTTCACTCGTTGGGTGGAAGCACTTATCGAATAGGATACCTACTCTTGGCAGATTTATCGCATTTGAAGGAAGCAATGATAAGTCATTGAACTCGAAAAACACGATTTTGAGCACAGCCTCGGTGTACTTTACATAACTATTAATATTAATGATGTTTTCAGTAAGCTTAATATAATATCAAAAGAGTAATTATTGTAGAAAATAATAAACAGCCTTGTAAAACTAGCTCCCTCATTACGCACAAAATCTAAAATACTTTTTTTTCCGACGATATTTTAAATTTAGTTAAAATAATGCACAACATACGTTATATTACATTTTTTTTAAATCTCATTTTACCAACTATTTGGGCTTAAATTGATAATTTTGTTGAAAAATTTAAATGACTATAAAATAAATCATGACTACAGATTTTTGAATTTAATTAGAGTAACGTATATTTAAAGTTGTATAAAATTTTCCGGTCTTAAAACCCGAAATTCGCTTCTTTCAGAACATAGAAACCTCAAAATCTGAAATGTCTATAAATACCCACAATTGAAAAAAATTTTAATAACCGCGAATATATTACTAAATTAAATATTTGATGTAATTATCAAGATTTTAAAGTTATTATTTTCGAAATTACGTAGAAATTAAAAATATTGATTTGACGAGATTTTTGCTGTTTTTCGTCATTTTTAGGTAGTTTTTCCTTACGCATTAAAAAAAAAAAAAAAAAAAATTTATAATAGTATAATTTATAGTAGTCACAGACATTAAATAAAACAATAAATTCATGATAAAATAACCTAACATAAAATAAATGTTGTCATGAATATATATTTTGTATTATAGTACCTACAGAACATGGTAATTCAGCCAAAATTTAAATTTACAGCTGATTTTGCAAATTGTACCTGTGCATGATAGGAACAACACGTAGACACACCTATGAGTATATACTTTATATAATAATATATATTCAATTGAATCAAAATCAAGTCCATTGAGGTGCAGGTATTTACATTGTACTTTTTCATGATCTAATCTTATTGCAATTTTCAGGAATTTATCGTATTTCAAAATCTTTTAATCTGATTAATAATGACTTTACTGAAATCGGCTATATAAGAATCTATAATTAATCTTACAATTTGTAATTTTCTATAGAGATTATATACAGTAAAACTAAAATATGTTTCATGCATGGAAAAACGATTGTAATATCATATGTAGTTGTTCTCTTAATTAGGGTCGAAAAATAATAATCAAACCTAATCTTACTTAACCAATCTGGAATAAAAAACGATGAAAATATTAAGGTTTCAACCGATGGTTTTTCATTATTCTTAAGAGAACGCTATACCTGCAATTTTTAAGGTGTTCTGTAATATTTAAGAAATTTTAGGGAAAATGAAAATCTAACAATTTAGAAATATTTAAGTACCTATCTACATTTAAAAATGTATCTAAAAATAGTCCCATGGCCCATACCCGTATCACTTTTTATTGTTGTGTTATCATGATATGTGCATCTAACAGCCAATACAGGCATATAAGCTTGAAAAATATGGAACTTTGTAAAGTTGGATTTTAAATCTAAAAACAGATTTGAATTTGTCGGTCTGTTTTTTTGGGTTCGGTCTAGGTATTGTTATTATTATTGTGTATTATTGTTTTATTTACGTGTTCATTAATTACTGAAATATGATCAATATGTATAAAAAATGGTTTTGAATAAAAAAATAACACGACTTAAAATTGTTTATAACTCGTCTCGATTGACCCCTTGTAGACAAATCGATGAACTCAAAACTTTATTCATAATTTAAATATGACATTTCAAATGCCACAGTTATTTCTAGCTTTTAGATAGATCGATTTTTAAATCAGTGTTGCGTTTTGTGACACTTTCTTAAATTGAATAATATTATTATTATTATAAGAACAATATCCTTATCAGCATAAATAATTAAATATACACTAGACAATTACAGGTAGGTACATAATATGCACTAAGGAAAAACATTGATAACATTGATAAAAACAATGCTGGGCATTAACGAGTTTATAAGTTAACAGTTGAGTTACATTTAGCTTTTAACATATTTTTTTATATTTGGTTTTTGTTAGCTTAACATATTTTTTTGGTTATATTAACTTTTAAATAACGAGGCACTTTTAATTAAAACTCAGTTAAGTTAATTTTGAAGTAATTGATACATTTTAGATTTCATACTGTGTCTATTATCAAAATGGTTGAATAAAAATAAAGTTGTTTTTGTCATTTATAGTAAATTATTATATCATGAGAATTATTTATTTCCCGCAAATATAAATAAAACAAGAATATCTATGTATTATTTAATAATCTTTCTGTAATAAAATTAAGAGATATTTTAGATATCCCACCAATAAATAATATTTTGGTAGGTACTAAATTTCAATAAGGAATTTCCATTTATTAGAATTTTGAAGAAAATAGTAGGTACTAATCAAACATTTTTATGAATCTATTTATTGTTAATTTTAATATTAAATTTTATATATAATTTTTATAAATACATTTTAGTATTTTCAATAATATTATGCTAATGATTTTTAAAAATTAAAAAATTAATAAAATTAAAAAACAACAGTATTTCCAAAAAAAAACAATAGATACTCACTTAATTATACCTGTATTTATGTATATCTCAAACGTTATATTGAAACGTACAAAAAAATTAAGTTATTTTTAACTTAATTGAACTTTTAACTTAATTTAAACATTAAGAAAAAAAATAACTATTAACTTTAAATTTTTACTATTTTTTTTTCTATTAATTTAACTGAGTTTAAAAGAATCATTAACTTGCCCAGCATTGAATAAAAATATTAACTCAATCAACACAATTACAGCCGAAAAACATTTTGGTCATTTAATAGTTGTATAATTGTAATTTTTTTAAATAATTATTTTAGTACAAAATAAAAGGTTTAATAAATTAACTGCTGAGGGGATAAAATAATCATTATTTTAATAACATTTATATCAAATCATGGTATGCTTTTTGTTGTTCTACGGATGTACAAAACAGATAAAATAAATGTATATTGTAAAAAATAACAATAGGTATATATTTAAAACTAAAATGAATATAAATTATAAAAAATATTATTTAAAAAAGAATATGTGCTGTGTATTCAAAAAAAGATTATTAGTAACAACTAGATTTGACTGTAAATCATCATAAGGTTACAAATAAATAATAAAAAAAAAAAACAAAAAAGAATTACAAAAAATATGAATATTAATACACACAATACATAGAACATACAAATAATAATTAACTAATTATTAAACGATGACTTACTAGTAACATAGATGTATTGAAACATTTGATACAGCCGTTAAAAAATTATGTATTGTGTATTGACAAAGATATACCTAATTGTCTTTAAAATTTGTTTATATATTTAAAATATTATTAAAACTATTATGTTTTACTTCATTAAAAATTGGTAATTTTTCTAACACTGAATTTATGTAGATATTTTTGGTTATTTAATATTTTTAATTATTTTCCTACATTTAAATATTATTTACGTCTATATTCTAAGACGTGCCTTGCAAAATTTAATTTAGGAGAAGATTTTTTAAGTATTATTTCTGAAATATGTTCTTCGTATAAAATTTGAAGACTTCTAAGTATTATTTTTTTCAATGTAAAATTTATAAGAGATGCATGTAAGCTTATAAACGCCATAATTATCATAATTATGATATCAATCATCATATCAATTATTAATAGAAAATTTATTTTTACGTTTTTCGAATTTTGTATTTATGGTTTTAATTGAATTATTATTAGGTTAAAAGGCCATTTTTACATTATGACTGTTGTTATTTAAAATATTACCAAATTTACCTATCTAATAAAAGTTATGGTATTTCATAGACCAATAATTATTTTAATTATTGCTAGGTAGTATATTAATAGAATTTAACTAAAATGAATAAAAAATTTAATTTATACTTAGATAATAAAATTAACTTCTTAGATCTTACAATAAACGATTCTAATCGTCAATTTTTATAAAAAATGTTTTATTTTAATTCCATATTATATAGACTCGAATATGTTTCCCTAAATAAATCTAAATGTGAAAACGATTTTAATAAAATGTACGATATGGAAATTAAAAATAATTTTGATATTAACACGATTAAGAAAATTCACAAGAAAATTATATAATCTTACTAATAGTAGAAATAGTATTAATTTTTATAATATCTATATATTTATTTTTATTTTTACAAGTGTATTATATTTTTTTAATTATTAATTTTTAATTTTATATATAGTTAGGTAGGAATTATCAATTTAACAATGTATTATTAAATTCACAAAATGATAAATATATAATAACATGTGATAAAAATATTATTATTATGATAAAATATTGTCGATGTAACAAATGGTAGATTTGTTTACTGGTAACAGAACAATTTGTCATTTTTAACTGTATTTTTTTCAGTGATGATGGTTTTAAAATCCAATAAAAATACAATAAAGGTAACAGACATATTTTCAACATAAAACACTTGAAAAAAATCTTAAATAAAATATATGTTCATTTAATAAAAAAAGGGAATTTTCAAAGAATATGACGAGACATACGAGTTGAAAAGGCTGCAAATTGTGAAGTGTTTGCGTAGGCAGAATAAAGTTATATTGTAAACGTGTATACTATTTTGTTTTTTTTTTTTTTTTTTTTCATTATAATTTCGACGTTGATTTGAAAAAATATTGCATTTCGAATTTTACCTCTGACGCGTCGACGGCATATTCAATGTATTTGTATTTTATGAATGTCACGGAAACACTTGTAATTGGACGTGGCATAAAATTATTGTGGAAAATGCGAAGAACGTCGAACGCAAAATTGCTCGTATACGTAAAAAGTAAGTAAGTAAAGTAAAATAATTATTAATCCGCAATAAAATTAAGAATAATATCGTAAAATTAACGGACATTGATAACCTGATTTTTACTGATTGGTATTGCACAATACACGTCTGTGAGAAACGTCCTTGTGAAAAAAATAAATATAGTTAGTAAGTACCTACTTTTTTTGAGATCTGTTAACTGCTTATAGGCACTTATAATAATATATACCTACTATATAACGGAGCGGAATGCGATTTAAAATCAAATATCATGATTGATAGATAACAATTATTGTACTCTGTACATATTTTAATTTATGCTTGAGTACGACGAAGTGAGATAATAAAATGGGATTATTATTAATACTATTGTTTATTTTTATTATTTTGTACATTTTTGACCCAACAATCGTCATAGAATAGAGCGAAACATATGGATATCAGTGCACGAAATAGAAAATTTTACGAACCGGAACGCTATGAATATAGCATAGGTATGCCTTTTTGTTTGTAAAATAATGACTTTTTTTTTTATCATAAACCAATTAACAACTAAATTTTTACAAAATAATTTCGGTTTATTTTTCCAGTAAATATATAGGGGTTACCAAGTATTAAAACGATTGAAACACTAATATTGCTATTCAAATTTTTCCGGCACAATTAAACAATATTTAGTCAAAACAACAGTGATAACCAATGAAGGAATAAACGAATGAACTTTTGATTATTATTTATGAACTATTGTTCCTGATATCGTTCATGATATTTCCAATATGTAAGAGCTACTGCCACACACCTAAAATCTTAGAATAAAATATAGCTCGGTTTAACTTGTTCTAAAAAGAGTGGTTTCAAATAATCGGGAACATATAGAATTATATCATTTTCTTTATTTAAATAAACATTTAAGAAACAACTGACATATTTTATCATTATCAAATTATATGTTTTCTATCTCATCAATTCGGAATTCGGATAGGTACGGGAAATTTTTTGGATCTAGTACATTATGCTCTCTTGTTGATACTTTGCATTTTTAGTTCACCAAGGACTTTGGATAAAATGCATCCAAACGGCGCACTTTTATCATCGCTACTTACATATTATTATAAATAATAGAACGAACATACTTTTCCTCATTTTTGTTTTCGTAATAATTAAATATTTTATTTACTGTTCGGAATTCTTAAATACTGATGTTTAGCAACCGGAACTGACGCAAAGGCTAATGTTTACGAACCGGAACGACGTTTCGAGCACTGATGGATATATAATATTATGCTGGCGACAAGGACAACTGATTAACACACAATATATTTTGTAAACACAAATCGATTATGTATATAGCAATCTCTTAAAGCCAAAAATATAACTAATATTTTCCTTTTATATTTTTTAGGGCCTTTTTATATTTTCAGGATGAATCCAGAAATGTGTGTATTGTATTGACTATTGACCATGGCCCATCCACATATCAAAATCAAAAAAAGGTTTATTTACCTCGTAGGTACATTGTTTTCACGCTAATAGATCGTCCCTTCGGTCCTCGGACAGGATAATGTATTATTATTATTTAACGTATAAAAGCAATGATAAGCCCCGTTGTATCCGACAAATACGATTCTGAGCGGTGTAATTTTTTTAGGAAAATTGAAAATTCCCACTCTAAAGTAGACACTATGGAATTATAATATATATTATATTAATATTACGTAACATTATATATCAAAAAATGAATTTTTTAAATGCATCTTATACACGTGTGTACGTAGATTTAAGCCCACTTCCCGGCTTGTTTCCCTTAAAAGTATATTAAGGTTTATACGCCGTATACCTACATAAGTCATGTATACACCGTATAGATTCTACACTATAGAATGTAGTTTTTCTTTAAGTTTAAGAAAACTTCTAGGAGTATCGAAAAATAATTTTTGAAAAATGATTTTTGTATCATATTACAAGTAACATGTAACATATGTTATAATTTCGATTTTAAATAAGTAAAATAAAAATTGATCTTTGAACTTTAAATGCCAATTAAAAAAAAAATTTATTACCATAATAACTATTTGTTATTTTGTTATTTTCCTTATACGTGTAAATATGCATACACCGTATAAATGCTAAATTTTCTTTACGCTTACACATAGCATTTGGAAAATCAAAAAATGACTTCTCAAAAGTATAAACTTAAACCAATTTCCTATCGTTAACAAACGCTAAAACTCCTATCGACTCCTCCTGGCCAAAAAGTTGCTTACAAAAAAAAAAAAAATAAATATCATTATAAAATCAAAAGCTCTCTTGCTCCGCTCAGAATATAAAAATGGATTGATACGTGCCTATTATATACAATTTATATTTTCATAGGTCAACCCTTTTCCAATTTAAAGAGTTGTATATTTTTATAGATCACTTTAATAATAACCATCCATTTTCGAATTTTCTCGCAACAGTAGTAGATATACTGTATATATATATATATATATATATATCACCTTTATATCATTAACAAACACTTCAAAATATAGATTAAAAGAACCACATTTTACATTTTTGTAATTTGTATAACCAATATTACATATTTCTAAATAAATAGTAAAAATTACATATACAATTAATATTAAATTCAAATAACTTTTAATTATTATTTGTTACTAAATTACTAATTATTAATAAATTATAGACCTATATAACTTATTTTTATAATTTTTTAAATAATTCAAATATTAAAATGATGACGAAATCTAGATATTAAATTTAACTATAAGTATTTTACTATTTTATTGAGAATATACTTTAACTAAGTATTTTTATGTATAAACTTGAATATTTTTTAATTTCAAAATGAATAATATAGTAAACACACTTATAAGAACTAATAGTTTATCGATAACTTTTATTATAAAATCGTAATTCCACAGAAGCAAATTATAATATATGATATGACATCATATTATATAATCAGGTTTTCATTGAAAATGTATGTTTAAAAAATAAAAATAAAATAAATTAATTTAATAGGTACATTGAAAAAACACGTTCAAACAATAAAAATCCATTCAGTAGTAGGTACTTCACTTTGTTTGCTGGACTCAGAATACTCATATTGGATTTGTTGAATTACCTTTTTAAATACCTAACTATGATAAACCATTTCTTTCATTGAAACGATTCTAAACAGAGGTCAGTGTAATACGTGTAACCAACTATGTTACTGTCAATTAAATATTCAATATAATTAGAAATTTAGTATGAGAATAAATATCGAATTTTTTTTTTGTTTCATTCAAATAACCTTGTATTAAATTTTCAGTCATTAAAAGTTAAGATTACCACTTTTATGACTTATGAACCTTAAAATCTAAAAAATTGCTGTATGAATAACCCAAAATTGACTATAACATTTTATCATGTCAATTAAATATTAAAATAATATTTCGGCGTAAATTTCAAGTTTCGAACACCATACATTTTGAAATTGCAAGAAAATTACCAAAATCAATTTCGATTATGACGTGTACAATTTTTCCACAAACATTACACTAACTCCTCTCCTCCAAACGGAATAAAAAATTTTTTTTTTTATTTTGAATGTAATAATTTTCAATATGAATATTTATAATATTAGGTAGAAAGGTAGGTAAGATGGAAAAAATTTGTAGGGTGTACAAGGTAATTTAATTTGGAATCAACAAAATGTATAATTATCGGTAGGTAATCGAGATTTATGAGCGGTTATTATAATTTGAGCGGATTCGAAGTAGCGTATGTCTATTTCTCTCCATCACATATTATGTGCTCGTAACATAGCAAATTAAACTTTTTATTTTTCCATCTTCCCGGTCGATCTTCCAATTTTGAATGACTTTCCTACTTTTTAAATTTTTTACACAAAATTTATGTGAATTTTTTTATGAGAACCAAATTAATTAAATTAATTTTAGTGGGAAAGTCGGTTCAAAGTTGTTAGAAACCACTGATATATTATATGCTTATTATTTGGTATTCATTATATATTATAAGATATAGAGTTGGGCATTGACAAGGAGCTGGAATTTGCTGAGCTAGGGACTTAACACTATTCGTAGTACTCGAGCACTAGTATATAGTTTATTAGTCTAAGTCTTGTCATAATACTGTTCACTCGTACGTATATTTTTGTAGTTTAGTTGTACAATAAAAACATTTCAAAATGTATAAAACGTGTTGGTTAATTTTACTCTTATATGTTAGTTCATAACAAAGTAGAATTCAAGTTTATAATAAATTACTTCCAGTAGCCGGTAATCGATTATGGAGGATTAAGAACTCCCCTTGATTAAAAGTTAATAGACTTTTGGTATTTTAACGTTTAATCTGAGAAAAATCAACAATTAATATCAAAACTTTATCAGTAGCAAAAGAAATATTTTAAAAAAAATAACCAAAATAAAAAATGTTAATATAACACATTTAAAAAAATGGAAACGAAAGTAACTCAAGTAAGAATTAATATTTTCTTCTTCTTCTTCTTCTTCACACTTTCTCCAAACTATTTGAAAGCAGCCACCCTAGTCCTCAACTTCCACAGAACTCGATCTTCCTCATCTTCTGACTTATACTTGTTCATCTCATATCATGCACTATTACACTTCCATTCTTTGTTTTTGGTCTTTTTGACTTCTATCTCCCCTCTTTCCTTCAACATATATTCTCTTTACACCTCTTACTCCCTAAATCTCTTCCCTCCTTAAAACATGCCCTAGCTATCTCAATCTATTCTCCTTCACTTTGTCTACTATTAGAGTCACTCCTATACTACTACCTTTTATGTATTAGTTTGTTATTTTGTTCTCTCTAATCACTCCATTAATCCGTCTTAACATTCTCATCTCTGAGCTTTGGTAAACTCCTACTCCTAATCCTTCGTTTTCACACATACTCTTTATTCTCACCCTCGTCCCTTCATAATGTCCTCAATAGTGTTTGGAACGTTCACTAAAATATCGAACGAGTTCACGTTCACGTTCTTTAACCAAAAATTGAACGCATTCGCATTCGCGTTTATTGTTTTCCTAAAGAACGCGTTAATTTGCTCATTCATTTTTTTGTATTTTTTTGAAAACTGATTTTTACGCAACTTTAGTACCTACTTAGGTATAGTTTACGGAACACCCATTTTTTTTAAAAACATGCGCTTTAATGTGTTAATTTCAAAAGGGCTTGAAAAAATTTGGTGTCGATTTTTGTTTTGAAGTTAAATAGCAATTTTAAGTTGTTTTGATTGTGCAAAACGACATATTTTACGTTACGTTTTTAATGATAAGTGTTGTTTTCATAGTTTGTATATGTGATTTTGTACCATCAATATTTTTACTGATAATTTTGTAGTATTTTTATCAATATTTTTTATTTTATTAGAGTATATTTTCAAATTAAACTGTCCGAGTGACCCGGCCTAATAGGTGCGAATGAAAGACATACACTTAAATAATTTTACAATTAATTTATTACTTACGTAAAGTGGTGTTTCACAACAAATCGAGGTATATTTAAATATTTTCGATTTAATTTATATCTATACGTAAATAGTTAGTAGAACAATAACTCCGTTATACTTTGTACTCTGTAGTCTGAACACATGTTTAAAATTAAATTACCTCCATAGCATAGAATACAAATACTGACCCATACTGCCATACCTAATTTTATTTATAAATTGTTGCACGTCTGCAACAAACAAAAAAAACTGCAACAGTCAAAAATGGCTGTAACATTAAAATTGAAATACGCTCAGTTTAATTTTAATTTAACAATATATTAGTATTATTATTATCATAGATTAAATTTATTTATTATTGATAACCTTGTTTCCAATGTATGATAAAAATTTTAAATAATATACATTTTGTACAATATCAAATGTAAAATTAACGTTAAATGAATGAAGTAAAGTCGTTCAGGTTCGAAGAAATGGAACGCGTTCACAAATGCGTTCTAATGCATTTTAAATGAACGCGTTCATAGGTCGTTCATAAAACAAAAAAAATGAACGCGTTCTTTCCAAACACTAGTCCTCAATTACATTTACGTACACCTTAGGTGATTCTTTATTCATTAATGCCTACTTCAAGATTTCTCTAGGAACCTTATCACCTTCTCTAGATCAATAAATACCATATCCAACTTCCTCTTATTTTCTCTACCAACTGTCTAACATAAAATATTGGCTCCATTGTTGGGATACACCCAAACTGATTTCTCCTAACAGATGTCTTACTTTTTACCTTTTTATCTATTATCTTTTTCCAAATCTTCACGCTAGTCCTCTGCAATTCGCACATTTCTGCACATTTTCTTTACCAATAAATATTTGTAACAACTCTTCCTTTACGATTTTGTAATTTTTACTTCGACTAGTGGGTACCTAATTAAAGAATTTTATCAGCCATCCTATACCTAAACTCCATAATGCTCTCCATAGTCAGTGGCGTCATTTCAGTTTTTATACTGGCCCAAATAACTGCCCAAATAACTGGAAAAAACCATTCGCTGTGCTCGCAAACTTTTCTCGCTTATATTTCATCTCAATACTATCTTACATAATTTTATATTTATTGTCATAATCACAAATTTCCCATTTTTTTCGGAAATAATATTGACTAAAAATGAGGCGAGAGACTAAATATAGTACCTACTTGATGAGGATTTGTTTGAGTGAATTTATCTCCCACAAGTTGTTTCCTAAATAGGGTAAATACACATTGGTGTATTATGCTTAAATGTATATACACAAAATAAAACAAAATATTAAATAAATTAGTAACAAATTAGGAACATTAAATTATATTGAAAAACACAACGAATAATAATATATATATACATGTATATGTATATGTATATGGAAACTACCACCAAAGAACATATCAAATAAAATATAGACCAGTGTAAACATCGAGCTCAGCCGCTTAGGATTTAATTTGTTTTCTCTATATACTGATAGGTATCTGTGGGAAATCGATAAGTAAAACAACCAAGGCTGGACAAGTCAACAATATTTTTTTAACTCGTTAAGTTAAGTTAATTGAAAATAATATAATCTAAGTTAAGTTAAAAGTTACTCGTATGTTTTTTATTAACTTTTAAAGTTAAAAGTTAACTGTGAAAAAAAAAGTAACTTAACTTGGTTAAAAGTTAAAATTTCATAATTAGGAAAAAAAGTCGATATACCTATTATATCGTAAAAAGGTAAAAAAGGATGGTTATTCTTTACGCTCGAAAAAACTACTCGGGATTTCTTCTGCCTGAAAAAGTGTATACATGTAAAAATAAAAATACAACACGTCATTTTAAAACCCATGCATAAATAAAAAATCAGAAAATAACTTTTAACTGCCAATGATACCTAAATTATTGTTTGATTCACACTAATATAGTGTAAAATAAGCAGTACCTACTACTTTAATATATTTTCTCTACTGAATGGACATAAATACCAGCCTCTATGTAGTTAAAAAGACCGGGCTCAGCCCAATATTCGTGAACGGCCAACGTCGCGGCGTGTGAGTGATTGGTACATCGATTCTTCATCGATTACGTACATGCTATTCTACTAAAATACCTACTAAAATTGCGTATAAGTACCAAAAAGTAAAATCTCATGCAAAAATTTGCATTGTTCTTCGGGCAAAATTTAACTTAATTTAGATACTTTTGTATAAAGTTAACTTGAAGTCAACACGTAAATTTTAATAAAAAAAAAAGTAACTTATTAAGCTAAAAATTAATCTGGAAAAAAATTAACTCGTTAAGTAACTTAATTAAAATTAACTTAACTTTTTAACTTAATTTTAACTTTTAACTCGTTAATGACCAGCCTTGAAAACAACTAGTAATATAGACCATAAATATAGGTTCCTATTATAAGTTTTAACCATACTATTGGTAGCGTCTATAGATATCAATTTTAATATTATTATTTATTTTACAAGTACATCCACCGTACGCCGTAGTGTTAGTTATTATAGTTATTACCAGGGTTCGGATTTTATAGCATTTGCTACTTATTATAGGATAGAGATAAAAATAGCAGAGTGGGTTATAAATTTGTTTTATGCACCAGGGACTCTAAATATGAAATTTTATTTTGCTATTTTTTG
>JAIPRL010004021.1:0-41690 GCA_025469235.1 Pemphigus obesinymphae | reverse complement strand
TTGTTTAAGATATTAATCAATTTTTATTGTTTGCATATGGCTATTTCATATTAGTAGTAATAATTAGAGTTTGGTAAACTTATGCTTTTCCTTTGGTTTGGTCCAATATGAAGTTACGTCAGTTATACATTTGTTTCATACTACGTGGAATTAAAACATAAAATTTTATTGCTATTTTAGCATTTTTTTAAAAAATTAATTTTTAGGGTTTTTTACTATTAAAATATTTATTTCAGGATTTGTTTTACTATTAGGGTATATTTTTAAAATTGTAATACTCATATAAAAATAAAATATACATTATAAAAAAGAAAATATGCCTAGAGTATTTGAAAAATGTTTATGAAGTTAATAACTAAAAGTCATCTTTAAGTTACATTTTTTTAATACTCTATGCATATTTTCTTTTTCATATATTATTTTTTATAATATATACTAATTGTATTCAATAATTATTTGTGTTTTTTTTTTTTTTTTTAATATTTATTTCATTTTTGCTTTACCTAAGTACCTTTTTTAATATTGTATAGAGCTGCAAGATCCAAAGTCTATTGAAAATAATAATAGTATTCATATAGAATACATTACTATAGTTATATTTTGGTAATCAAATTACCTTTTCAGTATTTTCTATTATTTTGAAATTTTTATATGATTGTGAAAGATAGCTCTGAAAATATAAATTAAATTATTGATTTCTTTTTAGAAATATATTTACTAATGCTTGTTCTATAATCTTAGGTTGAAAAAAATGAAACTAATATCCCTACTGAAAGTTGTGACCATTTAATTGATGAACAGTGCTTGTCTCAGGATGCAATAGTAAGTTTCATCATTCAAATTCAATTAAACGTAAAAGTAAAAGTTTTATTTTGTTTCACAGAAGGATCTTCTTGAAAAGACTATAGCAGAAGTAAAACGAATGAAAACAGAAAATGATAGAATGAAAATTGAAATAATGAAAAAAGAAGCTCAAGAAAGAGAAATTGAAAGAATTAAAGAAGAAAATAAATTAACAAAGCTTGAAAATCAACATTTGAAAGATGAAGTTCAGCAATGTAATGAAATATTACAAAAGTTCCTTAATTACGATCAGATTACAGCGTTAAGTATACCGCCACGTCAATGGGATAACAAAACAATTATTAAGGGTCTTAAAATGCGATTTTCATTGGGTGTTCATGGATATGATTATCTCCGAGAAACGAAATACCCACTACCTGCGTATAGCACCCTAACAAGAAGACTGCGTAAATTTAAATTAAATTTTGGAATATTTGTCGATTTACTAGAGCCATTGAAGCATAAAGTTGTTTGTATGGAAGAAAGTGATCGTTTTTGTTGTATGTCAATTGATGAAATGGAAATTAATCCACAAATAAGTTACGACAAAAATCGTAAAGAAATGTTTGGAAATGTTACCATTGGAAATTCTACCAAAGAAGGGAATAAACTGTTAGTCATTTTAATTAGAGGAGTGAAATACACATGGAAGCAAATAATAGGTGCTCATGTGACTGATGGTTCTATTAATAATGAATTATTAAAAAAATTCATTTTAGATTGTATTTGTTTTGTTGAAAGTTGTGGAATACAGGTAATATTATTATCATCAGATATGGGCAATAGCAATCAAGCTCTCTGGACTACATTGGATATTCAAATAAAGAAGGAAGGTGTTAGAGAAAATAAGTTTATGCATAATGGTCACTACATTTTTATCACACCTGATGTATGTCATTTATTAAAAAACTTAAAAAGTGGTTCATTGAAGGGTGATATAATTTTACCTGCCACTTATTGTGAAGGCAACAGTCTTCCAACACAAATTGTTATTATGTCACTAGGCTATGGAATGAAGAAATAAATACTGGCAAGGAACTAAGACTCTTACATCACTTAAAGCGTGAAGATATCCCTGACAATTTTCAGAAAATGAATGTTGGAGCTGCTATTAGATTTTTTTCTTTGAAAACAGCAGTTGCGCTTGAACTGGATGTTAAATTAAAAATTTTACCTCATGTAGCATTAACAACAGCCCATTTCATAAGGATAATTGATGAATGGTTCACTTTAACGGCTTCAAAAATACGAAATACGTCAATTACTAAGTATAATAAAGAACGTAAATATGATTTCTTGGAAAAATTATTACTTTATTCGAAAATATAACAATTGGAAATGGTTGGAAGCCATTAAATGTTGGTTTTATTCTGTCTTCGTTATCACTGATTGATATTTCAGAAACGCTATTTAACTGCAATTTTGATTTTGTAATTTGTCACAGATTTACACAGGATTCTATTCAAAATATTTTTTCACAAGTTCGCCGAAGATCTGGGGCAACACCCACTGCAACCAAATGCTTTAATGCTTTAAAAATGATATCAGTTTCCCAATTTATTTCGGACATCAAGAGAAGTAGTTATACTACAGATAGTGACATGTATCTTATAGATTTTTTCCAAAAACCAAATAATAGTAACAGTTTCAGTATTTTTTCTAACTTTAATGAGAAAGTTGGCTATTCTACTTATAATCTACCAAGTAATCCATTTGAAACGATCCAATTAAACATTATGACAACATCCTTAACAAAAAGTGATTTAAACAGTTTATACCATATTGCTGGAAGTACAACCAATATGTTACTGAAACATTGTTGTAAAGAATGTCAAACTATGCTTCAGAAAAATTTGTCAACTGATGATTTATTTGAAAATATAAAAACATATACATTACTATTAATGATTTTATTTATATATATAATGAATATGGCTAATGTACTCGAACATCTGGAGTCATTAAAAACCCAACCTTCTGTGGACGAATTGCCTTTGGAACCGTTGATGAACGATGTAAAATATTTGCAATCTAAATATTGGACTCCGGAAGGTATGAACGATAAATATTTGTATTCATAATTTATCAAATAAAAATGTACTTAATACAGTATTGTATATTCATTATATTATACTATTAATGCATTAGATGCCAAAGAAATAATCGTCGAGGAAGAACCCCATTTGATCAGTACGACTCCGGATGACAAAATTCCGACGGCGGAATATATTTACGACGAGTGTAATAATTTGCTCGTTAATTTTTCAACCTTCGGCGAAGTTAATGTAATGTATACTACATTATGTGTATTAGTTTTGTACAATTTATTTCGATTTAGTTGTTTGATATTATTTGCATACAATTCAGTCGATAAAATTGTTTAAATCGTGTAAACAGGAGGTTAATCAGTTATTGACACCTACCATAGAATCGTTACTGCACCACGATCAAATAACCTTTGTCGTGTCCATGACCCTTGTGGCGATAGACCCTAACAATTTTGAAACTCGAAAAGATACTGAAAAGATTTTGGCTAGTCTCGTTAATACAAAATTGTTGTCAAAATATTTAGTGCATATAGGGTATTATTGACACATATAATTATTATCCATTAGAATTTATTATTTTAACATTTTACTTGGTTCCGGTGTTTTAATGTTTTACTATGGTTTTACTATTTCAGATTCGACACTGTAATGCGTGATGACGATACCATCGCATTGTTTGAAAACGTACAAAATTTAGTTTCAGACATCAAATCCGAGTACCTACCTCCGTTACTGTAATAGATAATTTTGTATAGGTACCAAATATTTTATAATATTGTTCAATATGTTATTTAATTTTTTTCACAATCCATTTCTAGGTATATTCTGTTTGTATTCTTATTACGCATATGTACCAAAAATCATAAATTTATAAAATTTATTAATTTAAAATGTCAAAAAATGTATAGGTATTTGTTTCAAAATATGAATGGTGTTTTTTTTTATTTATATATATATATATATAACTAACGTATTATATGCCGTAGATAAAATATAATTAAATGGGTATAAAATTAAAATAGTATGCTGTACATACATTAATAAATTATACTTAAAGTCAGTGTCGTATTTATGAAGGAGGGGGTTCACTGGATTTAACCCCCCCCTCCCATGAGCTATAATACAAAATAATAATTACTGCTGTTTTTTTTACAAAATAACAAAACCAACTTTGAGATAAAAAATAAAATTATAACACAACGCACTGGAATATAACGCACAGGTCACAATTAGACACGCGGTGGACTGTCCCGTTGTATTGAAACGTTGAAACGTTATTTTATTCGTTGATCTGTTTTTCAGAAGTTCACGTTATCGCTATACATTACTATAGTATTTCTATGTTACTCATATTATGCTTTTCGTTATTGACGGTCGTAACCAATTAGTATTTTTTATCAACGACGTTCAAATATTATTTCTGTATACAAACTGCATTGAGCACTAAAAGTACACAATACATTATAGAAGTACAGATAGAGGAGTATGGAGATAGACTATTCCATATGACATATACATTATTATTTAATATACAAACATTTTTTTTCCCATTAATAATCTTTGGTTGGACACTTTTAAGTAATTTCCGTGAACATTTTGAAAAAAATTACTTAAGCTTCGCGGAACAAAGTTTAAGAAACGTTGAGATAGATCATAAATGATAAAATGACCGTATATGTGCGTCAGTGCTTCGAATAGGATGGGTTAATTCTGTGCTTTTCTTTTTACTAACGGTACCAGTTTTAAACCACCATATTGATCCATGATCAAAAATGGCAAAAATGTTATAAAATTTATAAAAAAAAAAAAAAAAAAAAAATGACGAAACCACTGAATATTTATGTACCTACGTAATGTGTGACACGGGGACACGTTGAAAGCAAGCGACTAACTAATTATTAGAATAGATGGCGATATCAGACTAACAGACGGTTGTGGTTTTATCTGGATATAAGATAAAAATGGTTAATGGATTTTTAATAGGCTCAGGAAAGAAATTGTGCCGAACAACGCGATACGCGTTACCCGATTAGATAAAATTCAGTGTAAACTGTACGTACCGCCGCCTATATTGTTATATTATAATAAGTATAGACACTAATACACTAATATTATATTATTATGAACAGTTTTTTTGATGTCAAAAATTATTAAATATTTCACAAATAACAAACCATATTTGAAAATACATCAAATTGAATTTTTTCCGCAATTACGTTTTTTTTTTCCGCGTACCCCACCTTATTACCGTACCCCCAGGAATACGCGTACCCCCGGTTGAGAAACGCTGTTTTACTCTATAGACTGCACAGATTGTAGGTAGACTATAATAATTATTGTAATAATTATACCTAAATATAATATGCACACCATGAGCTTATGATCGATCATTGATCACTAAAAACATATGAAACATTGTCCATTGAATAATAAAGGTTTAGAAATTAAAAAAATAAATTCCTAACATAATGGGGCTCTCCTAAGTATAGTATTACAAATCATCTACTCCCCACAATCCGTTTTCTTGGACTGAATCCGTCCCTGAGTTGGAAAGCAATTTTCTATAATAATTATAGTATACATTATTATAGGTAGGTAGGTGCTATTGTTTCAGACTTTTCAAAAGGACGTATAAATGAGTTTATTTTCTTTAAAGTTTAATTCTTATATATATAGGTACCTTTTTTAAGGACTTCGGCTTTCTTCTTCACACTATACTCACTATTCATTTATTACCACAATAAATAAACAAACGTGTAATTGCAGTGTAACAAACGTGATTAAATCTCGTAAAAAATACTTTACAATAACCCGACAAAAAAAATTTTAAACATTTAATATAATATATTATTACCATAATATAATATATACCTATATACATATTAGATATCGATCCTCGTTGTCCTATAATCTACTGATCTCTTCCTGTATTTATTTATTTGGCTTATAATATATAAGTAGGTATATGCACATATATGGATTATAATCATATATAGGCATAGAGTGTGCAACTGCATATACCCTGGACGCTGAGGAAATTTGTTTTTAAAACGTTGACAATTTCTTGTTATAATCATTAATCATATTAATACCGCCTACCAAAATAAAATAAAAATTGGAGATATTAGCTCAGTTAATACGCATAATATCTTATAGATTAGGTACCTATATAAAGCTTATAGACCTATATAGGTGTATGTATTCCAAATTAATTAAATTAAATCTGTGTAAAATGGTATTAGTATCTGGAAGTGTCAGGACGTACCACCAACTCCCTGGAAATTTGTTTACAAATTACAAATTAAGAAATTTTAGCGATAATAATGTTATATATAATATCGAATATCATAAGTATTGTAATTTTTAAATTAAGTTAAACCATTTTTGGATTTCCCCTAAAAATAATTTTCAGATACAACCTTATCAAAAATAATACCTAATACCTATATATGATAATGTATCGGTAATTACAACATTATATATCTCTATCATTATTATAAGTATTATCATTGATTATATATAGTAAGTATTATAAAACATTATAGTTAACACGTTTAGTAAATTAACATAAACACGCATTATAATGTATTTATGTTAATTTTCTAAACCCTAAACGTGTTAATTAAAACGAGTTTTTAAAATTATATAGGTATTGTGTTTTTTTTTTCCATTACACATTTTTTTTTATTCCGTGTAAATTACAATAATATTTTATAGTTAACTAAATTGTATAAATTTGTTCATTTTATAAGATTTGCGATTTTTATACATATATAGGTATAGGTATTGGTTTTCAACGGAGGAAGGATCTAGCCTGAAACTCTTTTCATCAATAATATAAACATACTAGTGGGTATTTAGGTTTAACATTGTATTGAAACGTTGGAAAAAATTGTCTGCTTCCTGTTTGTTATATATGATTTTTTGGCAAATCATAACGAATTTTTCGGATACACCCTTGCAAAATTCTTCACCTATGTTTGATATTATATGTGTAGGTACTTTAACAGTGGAGAGGTTTCGGACTACACCCTCTCTTAATCAAAAATCTATATATATATATATGCATCTTGCATACCTTAAACGAAAAGTCTGGCCACGCTGTTATGACCATAATATTATTTACCTATACATGTATATTGAACTATAAGTTTGATATACGTGCATTACAAAAAAAAAAAAAAAAAACGGCCACACAGATAATACTTTTTTTTTTTTGTTTAATAAAATAATAAATATAAAGGTCGAGAACGAAATCGGTGAAAGCCACCCTAGTCAAGGGTCGTGCAATTTATATCGAGCAAGAAAGGGGAGGAACAAAACACAAAAACTTGTGGTAAACAAAAGAAAAACTGTATAAAAAACGAATACATTTGTGAACTTATAATATGGTTCGAATGCTGTTGGAGGGTAAACCACCCCTTTTGCACCTTCAGTTATTTTATTATATAGGTAGTATATGGTATATATATACAAGCATTTTTCGACATAAATATAAGTACGTACAAAATATATCTAACGAACGTTAATTCGTATTTCTTTTTTCATCACAATTTTGTTTTGAAACGTTAAATATATACGATTTCGAAATGAGTTTTATTTTTTACATCGTTGCGAAATTTAAAAAAAGGCCTTTAGAATTTCGTAAGCTGAGACATAACAAGTTACAAAGTTACTATAAAGTACTGAAAATCATACATTTGCGTAACTTCTTAACCAGTTACCTTTTTCTCCTTACTAACTTTGTAACTTATCGAGTTAATATTAAAAATATTATGTGTATATAAAAACTTAATACAATTTAAAAAAAAAAAACGTTTGCATGTAAACATTTTAGATGTACCACATATTGTAATATGAAATTTAAATATTAAAATTACTTTATACAATTACAATAATAGTTTACAAAAAATTAAAATGGTAAAAATCGTAAAATAATATTTTCGAAATTTACAGGTTATTAAAAAGTAACTTTAAGAAATAAATAAACCAAATCAATATTTTTTATGAGTAAGATAGGGACCTAACAAGAAACTCAACGAATTACTTTTTTTGGCAATAACTTGTAACTATTATTATCTACGTGACTATAACTTGACACAGTAACTAAAATCGAGTAGGGGTAGACCGGGGCTAGTTGTCACAATGTTTATAGCTCTGCAACAATATTATGTGGTTAATCTTCGTTATGTGTACCTACTGTACATTATCAAAATGATTACAAACATTTTTGTCTCGGCGAGCGGCCCGATTGTAGTGGTGTGTCAAACTTTAAAATTTAAAAAAAAAAGTGAATTTTAAGTCGCTAATAATAATAATAACAAGTTTATTAGCATAATTTCTATAATCTTTCCATACTCTTCGCTCTTTTTTTTATTTTCTTGACAACTCAACTATTGTCCGTCTCATACAAACAGCAAATAGCGCCCCCTCCTTTTCTTTGTAAATAATAATAAAAAAAATATATATAATAACTAGGAACTAGGTATCTTTTTTACTCTTTAGTATACTTATACATTACTATTTACTTGCATGACTTTGTTATTGTTTATATTTTTGTACATATTTTATGTTGTTATTTTTGGGCTTTCCCCGTATAATAAATAAATAAAATAATTTTTGGTTCGATTGTATTGATAAGAGTGATAAGCCTTTTTTCTTAATTTATACAACTGTACTAGGTACTGTAACATAAATTCATTTATTAAATTATATTTAATTAATTATTATATATTTTATAATCAAGTATATTTTAATAATTTAATGAATAAACTGTTGTAAATATATGTTATACTGGAATATATTAATTAGTAGGTATAGGACCTATTTAGTAAGTTTCTATTAATACCACATAATTTAAAAATATTATATTTATATGATTTAAAATTTAATATTTTCCATTAGCCTATGTATATAATAAACATTTGTATTATATTTTACTTAAATATTATCATTATAGGCATTTGGTTAATATAGTTATATAATATATTAAAGTTACTAAAATTCAAAAATTACTTATAAATAAATAACTTGTGTTATTACAAAAATTAAATAACAAAGTTGCCATAACTCGAAAAATTAATTAAATTACTTTCGTTACGGTTACTGCCCAGTACCCTGCAATACTATTGATTTGTATTAAAATGTTCACTTTTTGAGCAGAGTAAGAAATTTATTGGTTTTAAAATGTTCATTTCTTTTCTGGAAATAACTTTTCTGGTAGAAGAAGTCGAATAGGAGTTTCCAGAATCTAGATTAATAAATATGCTATAATCCGTTTAATTCGGATTACACTAAAAATCCGTATTGACTGATTATGTTTCGAATCCAAATTACATTACCAATCTGAATTGACGGATTACATATTACGAATCCTAATTATATTTCGAATCCAGATTAACGGATTACACGACTATATTTGATTAATTTTAAATTTTTATACAATTGAATAATTATTATCATTAATTAAAAATTATAATAAATATAGTATCGACTAGTGATAACTCACTGAAATACAAAATATGCTGCGCGATAAAAATGTTATTAAACGTTCCATATTCCAATATGTTGATTATTAAATAGACGGATTGGATCCGAAATCCGGATTAGACCGACAATCTGGATTGAGTCATAAAACCAGAATAGGATTCGGAATCCAAATAGTATATGTTAATAATTACGGATTGGTCAAAGGAATGCTCAGCACTACTACCTACTTTCCAGAGGTCATTTTTTGATTTAACATCGTTTTATAGAATGCAATAATTTATCATTGCTTTCAAATTTAATATATCCACTATAGTATCCTACCTGACGAGCTATAAATATTTTCATCCTCTATTTGCCGTCTTTATTTAAACTATTTCCCTAGTCATTTAAATTTTAATATAAAATGTCTGATTTACCCATGAGTTACGACATATTATAAACACATTCACGTTATGCCCAATTAATTTTAGCACAATCCCTAATAAGCGGGCATTTTGACTGCACCCTGATAAGGGACCCACATGACATCACGCGTACACGATGAAACTGTTTGTGGGGGAGGGACACGCGTATCGGAGTATTGCAGATCACGGTGTGTCTATAATGATACGATTTTCACACGCGTATTTGCCCCTGAGAAAACGTTTTATACTTCACCGATGATAAAGTGATGATAATAATTATCAGAGAATATTATGCGTTTTTATTTAATAAATATAATAATATAATAAATAGGTAGGTTGCAAAGACTGGGATATATTATATACCTATATAAGGTTTCAACAATTCTCAGGGCCGGATTTAGGAGGAGGGCACCATTTTAGAAAATAGATGAATAGATTAACATGATACTTTTTTTTTTTGCTTATTTTTTTCTTTTTGAAACGCTTTTGGGTTTTTTGGGGCTCCCACCGAACTCTGGCCCCAGAGCTCTCAAACTATGAATGCAGCCCTGATAATTCTCCTTTTGATACTATATATATAATAAACACAAAAACATTAAATTTCATACACAGTGAATTAACTAAATTGTTTAGTGAATTTCGTCAACTTGCTCAGTGTCTGAAATAACTTAACATATTATTTCCATACTCACTAAATACACACCTATTCGGTGGCGAATTTGAGAAGGGGTGACGTAGCAATCGTTGCCTCCTTAGTTTTTATCATTATTTGAGGAGCATAAAATGTATTTTGAGACAGATTTGGCTCTTTATTCCATAAATACCCATATTCACAGTTTCAGGTCCGTCCCTGCACCCAGGGTTTATTCTAAAGTGCAGTTGGGCTTATTTTGCGTAGTTGGGAAAGCTAGATCCGCACTTGATCAACCAATTTTGCGTAGTTGAATATTTGTGTGTGATTAATGAAACATATTTCGAACTTACAGGGCATTAGGTTTAATAACTAATAAATATGTATAGGTTTTTACATCAAAATCAGGGGCGTCATTGGGGGGGGGGCAGGGTGAGCAACAGCACCACCACTGATTTAAAAAGTGTCAATGATCCAATACGTTGCTATTATTATAATAATTTGGTGCTGAACAAAAAAAAAATAGGTAGGTATTGGTTTTTTTTTGTCAATTTACGTTTTTAAAGAAGTATTTTCGTAGTATTGGAATGAAAAATGGCCAGCATATTATCGGCAATTTTAGACGAATTTATTAGAATAAATTGTATTTTTTATTTATAAATATGTAACACGTTATTTTACAAAGTTACTTACAGATAACTAATGTAGTTACTCTAACGTTTCTACAAAAATTAAATAACGAAGTTACTATAACGTTACTCGAAAATGTAACCAAGTTACAGTAATGAGTAACCGTCCGTTATGTTACTACCCAACACTGGCTATACCAACTATACCTATCTAGTAAGATAATTTTTTAATATATACACAATTACGTTGATAGTTATGTAGATACTTATATTTATAATTATACCGTTTATCATTAAGAAATAAGAATCTAGTAGATAATACGCATTAACACAGTCGGGTCAATGATAAAATATAATTTTCGTGTCTAAATTTTTTTTCCCGTAAGTATAAATGCGTTTTGTGTCGAAAAGACCTAATATAAGAAGTAAATAAATTAAAATGAATTATCTATAGTGAAACGTTAATGATTTTTTTTTATAATATTGCGTTATCATTTTCCTAAGAATAATAACTATAAAATAATTTAGTTACATATAAAATATATTTGTATAGGTACGGTTAAAAAATTCTGCAGATAGTACCGATATCCCCACGTGAGTTATATTATAATATATAAATTAATGTTATATACATATATATATATGAATATATATACAGTATACATATAGTGTCTTCCCAATTCACAGATTTTTAAACCGCATTATTTTTCGGGAAAACGAAGTCAGGCAAACCGGGGGACTACGCCCTACACGATTTTTATAATTAATGAAATTGATTTTCTTGTCAAAAATTGGGAATCAGCGAATATTGGGCATAAACCAAGTACCTAGAGGTAGTATTGTAAAAATATTTTTACAACGTATTCAAGATCAAATACAGATACAAATATATTTTGAAAGTATTCAAATACTTTATTATCGCAACTTTATTATCTTATAAGTTGTACTATATGATATGTTCAATTTATTAGTACATTAAATTACATCAATATACTATATTTTTATATCATACTATCATAGTGGTCGTCTTATAGTAAATTGCAAGATACAAATCTCCCAATCTCTAATCTCCATACGGGCGTCCCTTAACCATTACCCAATATATACTGTCCACCACCATCAGTAGATACCCTTCAATTGATCCCGAACAGCTTAGTTTTAAATTTTTCACAAATGGTGTTTAAATAGTCATAAATAATATATAGTAAAGTTTTTTTTTTCAAAATTCTTTAAAAATATGTCTATTAATTATAGTATGGGTATATAAAAAACTAGTATCAAATGAAACATGCTTAAATTAATTTATTTTTGGCTTTTTCAAACTTTAAATTAAACTTACTAGGGGAAAGGAGGGTAAGTTGGCGAATTTATTGATTTTCAATGATTATATGTTATCAAATAAATTAGTTTTCTAATATAATATATACAAGGAGATTATAAACATTTAATTTTCGAAATTTGAGATTATAGAGATAAACATGTGATTTTTTGATATAATTTTTCTCAAAACGACCGTTTTGATAATTTCCAACGACCGTCTGCCGTAAGAATTTTCAAATAATTGTAATTATTCATCAATTATTTAATAATCTTCATTCGATAGCGAAATTTGCATGCATTATTTCTGTGTGCCACTGACAAAATTAATATTATTGCGTATTTTAGAATAATGATTATTATATTATATAGGTATATATTATATATATATTAAATTATAAATATATTTAAATTATATATATATATATTATTAAGAATTATTATGTCGGGTAAGTTAGCGATCATTATCGAAATATAAAATGTTTCTCTTAGCTACCTATTTTTTCATAATAAAAAATACATGTTATCAGATATAGTAAAAAAGTCAATATATTAATTTTTTTTTTAAATAAAAAGTATATTTGTATTAATTTATAAAAATCTTTTGATATCTATTTATTACAATTTAATACATTTTGTTGTTTTAAATTTTAATATGAATTTTATACTATGGCATACATGTGGTATACGTAACAGATTTAATGTAAGTACGAAGTAGGTACCTATTTGTATATAATATTTACATAACGCCAACTTGCCCCACCTATACGGTAAGATGGCGAGAGTGCGAGACTATAAGGTTTTTTTAAAAAAATCAAAACATACTTAAAATAAAAATGTAGATGTTATTATTATTTTCTAAATATATTATTAGGTACATAATTATAATATATTCCAAAAATCAAACATAAATAATAAATCTTCTATAAATGTTTAAAGTTTAAGGTCGCCAACTTGCCCTCCTTTCTCCTATACTTATTTAATTATTGCAGGTGTTTTTTCATAATAATATGATGTTCTGTTTTGTGTATTCATACAAATAAATTCGTAAGCATTTATAAATCTTTTTTGCTATTTTTATAAATAAATATAAAAAACTGTCAAATTAACGAAATATTACATTTATTGAAATAATTTGTTTATTATTAAGAAAATGATTTATATAGTATCAATAGAATACAAATTATATACTAAACATAATAACATATATTAAACTGTATAGTAATTTATAAATTAATAATTTGTGTAAAGATCTATACTCTATAAAAGCTATATATTATATATATACGTACCTATAGTTGGTTAATTTGTATTTTTAACGAGGTTTTTAGTAGTATTTTTTATTTATTTTTTCATATTTCCCATAAAATATTATATATAGGTGTCGATTAAGAATTTAATATTTTAAATTCTATCGAGCAAATAGCAAGGACGTTGATAGTTTTATGGTGATGTATTTTTAATAACACTTTAAGTGTTAATATATAAACGTATTTCAATCCAATAGTGTCTATACACATGTATTTTTCAAGTGAAATTTACTTTAGACTGATAAAACCATAAAACCATACAAAATAGTCGTTATTCATTGTTATATTGCTCCAAGTATAAATTAACAAAGACGAACTAATAGTTATCAGAGTACCAACATATATATTATACCTACGCTAGGTACCTACTACAAAAATAGGTGTACCTATACGTATAATAATAATGCAATAACGGTACAAAAGAACGTTATTTTGTCCTCGAAAGATACCATTTCGTCCCCAATTAAGAACATTTCGTCACCAAAACCTTTTAAATAAAACCATAAACATATAAATATCTTTATATGTCTATAAATAAAGCAGATCCATATTTTTTATTCATATTATAAATAAAATAGAATACATAAAATATATAAATATAATAAACAATGAAATATTTTTATATCACTACAAAATTTCCATTTATTTATTACTGAAGTTATTTCTTTTGGAAGTACATGCAAATTATACAACGTTTAAAATAATATAATATGAATTGATTAATTAGTTTTATAAATTATAACTAGATTAAATAAAAGAACAATTAAATTAACAGTTATTTTTTAATACTTTAAGGAATCATATTGATTATTTAAGGAATCTATTTGTTTATTTATTTTCCAGTTCATTCAGAAGTCTCGACAGAATTAATCGACAATTACATTTTTGGACTCGCATGCGTTTTTCATGAACGGGGACGATATCATCGGCGGAAATCGGGTTGAATTACTGGGGGAGGGGGGTTATAACTATATACGTATATAATTACCAACTAAAAAAATTTTTCTCGGTACGCTCGATATTACCATTTCCCAACTATTAATGTTTAATATAATTTACCATGAAAAATAAATAAATAAATAAATTATAGATTAGTAAAAAATCATTTACGATTTTTGAAACTTATTAAAATCAATCTAATCTAATAAGTAAAATAACACTGAGTTTTTTTGTTAGGTACTATTATACTATATATAGTTATATATTTCAGCTACCTAGCTGTTTATTTTTCATTAGATTTTTCGTAAATAGGTTTTATATAGGAAGACATTTTATTTTATTTTCCAATATAAGTTTTATTGATGAGTCATACTTATATTTATCTATATTTATTTTTATTATAGTTAGTAGTTACCTAATACAGACTGGATAGGTCCTGAATTTAGGCTTCTTAAATCAGCGCGGTTTGTCACATCGACAATGAATACAGAATTATTTGCAAATTCAGTCTGTGTTCTTCCACACAAACAGATTCATTAATATTGTCATGTTTAATTGATAAATCAAAACAAAAATAGATAAGCATTTTTGAGAGAACTTTCGAAACTTTTAAAACGACTAAGCGCTCTCAAGCCCCCCCCCCATTTTCGTAAATGTATGATATACTCGTATTATTACAGAAATAAAATAGTTTAATAAATAAATGATTAAGAAAAATATTATAATATAATATATCCAAAATTTTTTAAATTAGGTAGTTGTTAAATTGTTTTATAAAATTGTCAAATATTATTATTGATAATATTAATATATATATATTGATACTATTATTGCCTTCTTTATCAGCCATTAAATAATAAAAGATTAAACAAAAACTTATTTGTGTATAAATATGAATTAAAAGTACCTATCCCAAATCAGCTAGCACACGCCAACAGTGGTAGGGTATATTCCATATACGCCGTATACTCTTATGATATTTTTGAAAAATCGTGGGTATAATGCGTATACTCTCAAATCTCAAGTCATACGCAAAAGGAAAAAAACATAAGTACTGAAGAAAGGCCTCAAAAGTTTTAGTCTATTTTTTATTTTTATGATTAAGTTTATTTTTGGAATTTATATTTATTAATTTTCCCACTGTATGCAGGCCTCTATGCTGTCTCTATACTACTAAGAAGAAATATAATTACTTTTAATTATTTTATTATTTTTCATACTATCGAAATCATCTCTATCCTCGCATCTACTCCTATAAATCACAAGAAAAATATATGTATAATATTGAATGTTCATGTTTTGGACTTGGGTACTTAAAAGCAGGGACGAGACTAGGGAGGGGTGGAGGTGTTACACCCCCCCCCCCAACACTCAGCTCAGTCGGCAAAGTCAGAAAGTTGATGACCTTTTTTTTTATGCTTATTTCAAGGAATATTAGGAGTATTTCGGAATTTAGTCGGAACCCCCCCCCCCTCAGAAATATGTCTTTGGCTCGTCCCTGCATAACCGTTTAGTATACTCTCAAAAAAATGTGTGGGAACATCACTGCACAACAACGAATATTTTTGATTTTAACATCCATGAACTATATTGATACACACAATATATAACATATAGGTACAAATGTAAATAGTTTGTAAAAAAAAATATATAGACATAAAAAAACACATAATTTTAAAACGCTACGTCCAGAATCTAAAAATGACGGTAGGAATGGGATGGAAGCACTGCTCCTCGAATAGAACAGGGATGGCCAACAGGTCGATCGCGACTCCCTTTCGCATTTTCTTGGTTTTGGATTTTTTTCAGAAAAATTTTTTTGAAAATATGTGTATTTTTGTTCGCGAATATGAAAAAGATATAGATATAGAAAAAAAGCAATAAATAACTATGAAAAACGAGATTATTTACAATATACACTGATATCGAGTATAGCTATCGTACATTGTACATATTACGTAATCTGATGAATATCCTGTATTAATTTCTAAATCGAACCAGTCCGCAATGAGGCAATGACGGTAACAATAAATATATAATCAGTTAGCTAGATCGTCAGAAAATAACTTTTGGCACTTGGTAAGCAAGGAAGAA
Source organism: Pemphigus obesinymphae (assembly GCA_025469235.1). Taxonomy (NCBI): domain Eukaryota; kingdom Metazoa; phylum Arthropoda; class Insecta; order Hemiptera; family Aphididae; genus Pemphigus; species Pemphigus obesinymphae. Next base: position 24,986 of record JAIPRL010004021.1, on the reverse strand, counting down.
TTTCCCAATTTTACGATGTGTTGAGTCTATATATATATTCCTGCTTTGGACTGACATATCTGTGTGAATCAGACTTTTCGTATTTACTTCAGACCAAAAGTAAGTACCGATCACGTTTGACTGATATGCATTCTGAAGATAGCTTGAGATTAGCTTTGTCATCATACACCTCAGATCTTGTGAAATTAGCAAATCAAATGCATGCACAAACATCTCATTGAATAATTAAATAAACATAATTATAACAAGTTAAAAATAATAATATAATAATAAGTAATATAAAAGTAATAATTTGTAATCAAATAGGTACATTAAAATACGTACTGTGTAAAACTGTGAAATTAAACAATACTTATTTATATTGTAAATAAAAGTAATAAAAAAAGTGTAACACGCATGTATATAAAAAACATTTTTGTTTATTGATAACTTTTTTTTTTTGTCGATCGCGACAACCTGGGAAAACTCAGATTGCAATTGCAAGTCTATTAAAGTTGGCCACCCCTGGAATAGGATACTTGTGAGTGGTGATTTATAAATAATATAATATAAAAATATGGTGTATTTAAATAATTTCTTTCGATAAAACAATTCTAAACAAAGGTCGGTATAGTATCATATTCTGATTTATTACAATATTCTGTTATTTTCATTTTTGGTAGTTTTCCTTTACGTTTACAAAACCACTGATGACATTTAAAATCAATCTATTTACAATACCAATTACAATTAATTTCCTAATAAAACATTTTTTACCAAAAAAATCCTACTCAACTCCCTTCTACCCAAAAAAGTCTACAACAATAAAACAAATCATAACTCAAAATTGTATAGAAAAAAAATAGGTATCTAGATACTTATAATAAAAGTGGTCAAAAAGTTTTTAAATTGTTACGACAATATAGTGCTATACTTATAGTAAATACATATTTATTGTATATTTCATGTTTCTGACATTCTAATTTTCCAATTTATAATGATTTTTTGTCATTATATAGATTCTTAACTATTGATTTTACAATTTTTTTTCCTGCGAACGACTTTTCGGGTAGAAGAAATTGAGTGGGAAGTTTGGGGTAAAGAGATGTTTTGATAAAAAATTAATCAATTAAAAAATATAATGTACATTAAAAATTTCATCAAAAGTTGTATCCAGACTTTTTGTCCAATTATTTTTAAACCGGTCGTTATGTCCGAGATTCCTTAGTATTTTAATATCCTAACGTTGAACGAAATGCTTATCAACCACAAGGGTACTTGCTCGAATTTTTATTAGTTATCTTTTACACCAAATAAAACCACTGAGGAAATCAAAAAATGACTTCTTTAAAATACCAACTAAATATGCAGATATACTTACAAGTTACATTATAATAATATTAGTGATGTTATGAACCCAGATTTTTGAGGTCGAATCGAAATTTTTTGAAATTTTAACGATCCCGAATCAAACTGAACTCATAATTTTTTATTCGAACCCGAATCAAACCGAACTTCAAAAAATTTTTAAATAATTAAACACTTGATTTAAAAGTTGCCACTCAAGTTTCTTTTTTCCCTAATAAAATGATGGTCAAAATACTCAATACTGATATATAAATTTATGGAGTATTATCAATAAAACGATAAAACAATCTTTTTTTTTTTGTTGCGCCACAAATATATTACGAATTATACGAATTATGATTAATGTATATTTTCTGCGTATCCCGCTTCTAACGCCGAAAACTTGTCAGAATAATCAACATAATCAGCAATTGATACTAATATAAAATATTTTAAATATTTATAAGTATTGCTCTATATTTATAAACATATTATGGAATATGGGTATATGATTTGTAAATCATTTTTAATAATATCATATTATATTGATAAACGATAACGAAAATTCGTCGATAATAAGTACCCATATGGCCATATAATATATATTTTTTTCCGTAATATATTATATTACGGAAAAAAATATTATCCGTCCTAAAAATAGAAAAAACCACTTATTTAAACATTTTTGATTTTTTCAGGGATTTTCGAAAAATTAGGTTCAAATTTTGTTTTTCTTGGTCGAACAGCTCGTAAGTCGTAACATCACTAAATAACAGTAACCATGAAGTTAAGTTTATAAGTTATTTTCTAATGTATAACGATTTTTCGTTACATTTTTGAAAACTACTAAGAAAATGAAAAAAATGAAAATTATACTGTTGTATAAAGTACCGACTAGAACTAATTTCTTAACCTCTACAAACAAAAAATCTTACATTACTTCTTCTACTCGAAAAAGTGTAGTTATATACATATATATATCAAAAAATCACATCATTGTAAAACCAATATCTATACATTCCTCTCTACGCTCAAAATCTGAAACACACGTTTTCAACAAAACCGCAGATTAAAAAAAAAAAAAACAAACAAAGGAAACTATTATTAATCCTTGAAAAAAATAAAAATAATCACCGTTAAATATATATGACCAAACTGAAATAATCATTGAATAACAACGTAATTAAGTTGTTGAGTAAAAATTGGTTTTAATATTATCATAGCACATAATATACCTACCTAATATTATATACATAATAAATAATATCCATATATAGAGCCATAACGAGACATAAATGTACATAATGGTGAATTATTGTAATTTTATTTAATATTTTATATGGTGGACTATATTGATTCACTGCAGATGTTCACGAATTCCTTGTACATATTATGTATTATAATATATTTATAATTTAATATTTGTTTATACTCTTTTTTTGTAATCGTTTTAATATATTTAAGTATAGAACTACGTGGACAATCGACAATATAATTGTATTTTCTCTGGGAAGAGTTTTGAAAAAAATTATATATTAGGTACGTTGATATTACAGTGACATAGTAGCTACCACAGGGACAACTGCCCCTGGGCGCCAACATTTTTTTATCTACCCTCCTCCTCTAACGCTACACAAATTACCTTTTTTTTGGCTTATTTCTGGTTTTAAAGACCGATTTTTCGATTTCCATTAAAATGTATACAAAAATTACCTTTTTTTTTTTCTGTTTATTTTAGACGACGCAAAAAATTGATTTGGCACCAGGGCGCTTCGACTTATAGCTACGCAACTGAATAATTATATAGATTATAAACTATAGAGGGTGGGTTTTTATCTCGCATAGAAGAAAACCGTTCCACCGTCCGTTTCTTATCGCTTCAGCGTTTTTCGCTCCGTCGTCTTATCACCCCGAAATCCAAAAATCGGAGTTTGCGCGACCTTTTGTCAATGCCGTGGAAATCGTATTTGGATTTCCGCCGATATATCGGACGTTTTAACGCCCGATCGAACATTTCTTTCTCTACGAATTGTTTCTGTACGACCGAGACGTTCGTTCCCAATATGTGTCGGTATCTATATTGTGAGTCGAAATACGGTACCGTCCGTTATTCGAATAGTTTAAATTCAAGAAATTTCGACCGTATTTTCATTTCCATTGGATAGCTTAGCTCAGTGGTATAAATATAATGCGTCTATTGTCAAACCAACTTTCGATAAGCGTTTTTTTTTTTTTCACGATCTCGGCGTCCACGGAGATAACAAATGTTCAATATTTATCCGATGTATGCAATATCTGAACGAAATCTTAATACATTCTCTTATCGTTGCAATTTTTATTACCTATTAGATATTTATTATATTTTTTTCTAATCGTTTAAACTACGCATAATAGTACCTATATGACGTATAATTCGTAGATTTCCATCTGGGGACAATAGTTTTATAAAAAACCATAAGTCCGGTGGACTGATTCGCATAGTAGGTACCTTCACTATATTTTTTATATTGAATTTTAAATCGTCGGACTTCCGTCCGACCGACACGTTTGTTCCGAATATGTGTTATGTAATGTAGTATATTATATACCAGGGGTGGCCAAACTGCGGCTCGCATCTTATCGTAAGATATAAAACTTTTTTACAAAAAAATTGTTTTTTAATATGAATTTATAAATTTGAAAAAGTATAATATTTTATTATATTACAATTTATAGAAAAAATTAACAAAAAAAATATAGTGTACTTAATATGTATTTTTTTAGTTTTTAATTATTAATTATTATCTTATTTGTTGCGTGTTCATTTTTTTTTTTGTAAGTTTTTTGAAATCAGGATTATATGTTGTTAAAGCAGTCCTTAACAATTCCATTAAATGATCATCCGTTAATGTTGAGCGATGTTTAGATTTAATCATTTTCATGGTCGAGTATAAAGATTCGCAAGAATATGTTGTTCCGAAAATCGATATTAATTTTTGAGCCCAAAGAGTAATTTTTGGATATTTGATAACAGGCACATGTTTCCAAAATTCCAACAAAGAATGACAACTGTATTTGAACTGCTTCGGTCCTTCATCTTCCAATAATTCTAATAGTTCAATTTTTAAAGCTGCTGTATCCATTGAAATCGATTTTAATATTAGACATCCATTTTCAATAACATTAATTACAAAGGGATTTTCTAAAAATGCAATCGAAGGTTTAAGTAATTTCAAGTTTTTAAATCGATCTTCAAAGTCAGTTGATAAACACTCTAATTTATGTACATAATCTTCACAATTCAATTTTGTTGCTATTCCAACCAAACAATCCTCAATTTTTGTATATATTATATACTTACCATATACTTAATATGTGTAGGTACCTATATATTATGAATCAAAATACGGTACGGACTGTTATCCGAATAGTTTAAATACGAAAAATGTCGACCATAATATCATTCGAGTAGATAGCTTTGTGGTATAGAACGTCGATTGTTAAATGAACTTTTGATACGTGTACACTTCGATACGGATTTTCACTATGCCGATCTGATTTTTTTTCTCGATCTCCGCGTTCGCGAAGATAACGATTGTTTAATGTTTATCCGACATATGCGATATCTGAACGAAATCTTAATAAATTTTCTTATCGTAGCAACTTTTATTATTAAGAATGAACATTATTCCTCAAAAAACTTCGGTCACCGACTATTCCGGATCCCGATAAAATACATAATACGTGGTGTACGAATTACACTAAAAAGTAATTCCACGTAGGTATGTGGTGTTTCACTCATAAATAGTTACACAATTAAAAAATTAGTATTTTTTGGAAAAATCGTGAAATTGCGAAAATGAATGTTTTTTGTCCTTATCACATAATAAGTTTTAGATAAAAATCATGATATAAAATGTACATCTATAACTTCCTGGATTATTCATTTAAAAGGAAAAATGTTAAATTATTTTGAAAGAGGAATGCTTAAACTATGCTATCTTGAAAATATGTAACCCAACAATGATGTAAAAAAAAATATTTTCTATTCATGTTATATAATAATCTAAAATGTTTTTAAAAATGTCATCTGGTTAAGAAACTTTGTAAGGGGGTGAGGGGGACGAAGTCCTCCACGGCTTACTTTTTCTTTAATATGTCTCGGGGAACGCTGATTTTTTAACTAAGCTCAGAGTCCGTCCTTATTTTTTTTTCCAATTCAACCACTGATTACAATAATATTAGAAATTTATAAAGTACACAGTATATACACATAATACACCTATATGAGTATCTATACCGCACCTATTCAAATATTACTGAATGTTATATAGAGTAGGTATAGGTATTATATATATATATATATTATATTTGTGTTAAAAATTCTCAAGACATTTCAGATTTCTGATTTATTTTGTTGCTCCCAGGGCCGTCCCGAAGGGGTGTTTTACCCCCCCCCCCATCTCGAAAAGCAGTCGGCAAAATGAAGTTCAGTTGGCAAATTTAAGTTCAGTCGGCAAATAGTATAAGAAAAATTCGATGCCCGATGTCCTTTTTTTTTTATTTTTATCTTGTTGTCGACAAACCATAAATTATTAGGATTGTAAGGTAATCGGCAAAATGAAAAAAAAGTTGATTACCTCTTTTTTTGCTTATTTTATGTTTTGAAGAGAAGTATTATATACATTTTTTTTTTACATTTTCACCCTCCCCCCACCAATATTTCTTCGGAATGGCCCTGGTTGCTTCCTGCCAGAAAACCCTCTACGCAAGTAAGTACGTTACGCTATACCTATATAGCTATACCTCGTATATATATATACGTTATTATTCTATTTGAATATAAATATGACTAAATCGAGCAGGGAAATTAAAAAATATAAATATTAGTTCGCGTAAAACGATTTGTTTCGATGAACACCTGGACGCGATAGATAGGTTGTTATACGAGTATATATATAGACACTAGATGGTACACTGCACAAAATTAAAATAATATCGTATTTATTGAAGCTCATCGCAATGCGCACTCCTCCTCTCACGACTCGTTGTTATTATTAACATTCCACACACAAAGACTCGCGTAAAATAATAATAATAATAATAATAATAATACGTCAACTGTTGAACTGTCGTTAAATTTGCATTTGTGTAGATGATTTATCAGCCGCAACGTATACATAATATTACATATACAGTGATGTACATATTATACGTTCATTTTCATCGTGATCAGACGACAATACACTGAGCTGAGCTGAGCCTGCATAGTGCATATCCACTATATACTATAGCCAACCAATAGCCTTGATTTCTTTTTTTCACTAATCTGCAATTTTCGTCTCTATATTTTGTGTGCAAGTGAAAAATAAATCATTTATATAATTTATTATATACGAGTACCAACCTATCTATAAGCTACAGTTAACACTTTTTATTTCATATCAATAATGGAATCAGTATAGCGTATTTTGATGACTTACTTTACTTGTGTTTTTTAAGTACAGAAGGTGTACCACGCCTCTATCCATTTTGTATGTTGTAATTGTTACACGTTAAATTGACGTCGTTAATACCTATAAGTATAATATGGTAAGAACAAAAAACGATTTAAATGACTAATTTTGTTTTTTTTTTCTTTTGTCAAAAAATGAAAATATATTATTATATTATATTATATATTATTGGGTATACAACAGGCATTATGAAATATATAGGTACGCTGTGAATGGAAAATAACCAAGGGAGAGAGAAAAAAACTTCCGCACTTAAAAATATATGTTAATATCAGACATCCCAGCTCCTAGTCATCCCTGAACATAAAAAAAAATGAACAAAATACATGATAATTCAGTGGCGTATTTACAGAAGGGAGGTATGGATCTTTTTTTTAATAAATATTTATAACAATACCAAAATTACCTGACATATAATTTAAAAAAACTGATAATGTAATTTTACCAATACATGCGGGCACATGGGCATAACACGGGATTAATTTATCTACATAAATGTATATAAAATACAATTTGTCATTCAGCACTTGTTTACGCAAAATGGACAAAAATTTCCAAAAATAAAAATGTCTCCAGGAAACAAGAACTTGCACTAGTCTGTACAGGCAAACCAGAGCGTGTGTGGCATTATTGCCTGTGCAGTTGTCTAGCTCGTGTCGTATAAAAACGTTCGTACAAACGAAATATTAAATAAGTATTAATTATGTTTATTCATTTTTCGTATGTTCATTTATCATTATTAATTAATAATTATAATAAATATAATATAATGACTTCGAGTCGTAAATTCTTGGAGGAATTTGTACAAATCGTATTCAGGGCCGTCCCGAAGAAATATTTATGGGGGGAGGTGGGGAATGAAAATGTGAATCTTCAAAAACTAAAAATATGCAAACAAAAAAATTTCCATTTTCCCCCGACAAAATCCTAATGATTTATAGTTTATCCAGACGGTCCTGATCGTATCCATATTTATGGCACGTAAAGACCGTAATCGTCCCCTACGGGAAGCAGCGTACAATGAATGTATTTAATGTACATTGAATGAATTCAATCGATTCCATTTTAGCAACTGTGAGAATACAAGGACCTGTGCATCTACAACAACAATTAAACATTTTCGTCCCAATTTTCACAACATATTGATTGTTTAAACATAATATTTTCATTAATATAAGTAGAAATCACAGGGGAGCTAGCTAAGAGGACTTAGCGCTCCTGAAGTTAATATTAGCCTCCCCAATTACAATATATCAATATCAATTTATATAAAAAAGCTACAATAATTGTGATATATATATATATATATATATATATATATATATTATACATATGTGTAAAATATAAATAGTTGGGACTGAAGCCTCCACATCAATCTGAACCAATTTGCACTTATGGCTGTTGTCATCACGTCATAAAATGTATTATACAAATATTTCATTGGTATCTTTTTAAGGCCATTTAGAATAAAATTTGGGGTAGCGTTATAAAATAATATATAATATACAATGATCCATAAATAGGTGGCATATAATGTAATATATGTTATATCTAATATATATCTGTACAATGCGTAATGTTGGAAAATGGATGATTTTAAATTCGTATTGACCTAAATAGGTAACCTATAAAACAATTTATTTTTTAAAAAAAGATTGAAGCTTCTAAAAATCCCCCCCTCCCTTGAGAAATGTCTAAATACGTCATTGAAAGTATTAACTAATATATTATGGGTTTATCGTAAATTAAAATAATTTAACGTAATTAGAATATGATAATAATAGTGCACTATTTGTATTTAATGGTTTTTATTACACATGCTGTATTCCGTTTACTTTGTATTCTGTTCTTTTTTTTCTCGCGCTTCATGGAGTAAGTACCACGATATTTTGTTTCGAATTCATATTGTATCTATTTTACAACAGTTAATTTTTTTGGGCGATTGTAAATTCCGCCCCGAAAATGTACAGGTTAAAAAACGTATATGTAAATTCCGACTTGGAAATATAAATATTTTTAAACTAAGCATTCCGTGACTTTCGCGCAATACATTTTACAGTAAATTGATTTACCTAATCGGGGTTTAAACCTGCCTACCCAAGTAACAAATACCAACCGAGCTCCTATCATCTACTGATGAATATGTCAATGGAATCTCGGTTATTTGAACGAACAAATTTGTATGTATAATACATAGGTACTAGGTAGGTATAGGTACATATAAATTATATTCAAACTTTAAGACATTACAAATTATAAATTGAAATTAATTAAAAAATAAATTACAGTTATTTTTTAATTAGTATCTACTAGATCCTTTATCTTTTTCTAGCTTATGCCCGGTCGGATAGCATGCCTAAACCAACTAGCAATTTGCTATTAGAAAATTAAAAATTTAAATATGTATTATAATTAAAATACACTTGAGCACTTGTACTACATATTATTACAAGTCTAAATCACAAACATTTTACACTTTTATCATTTGTTTTTGGTTCGCACGGAAGATGATATAGTTGTTGAAAAGTGTATAAATACAGTAAAAATCAGGTACATTATTTTTGTGATTTAAGTTTATCATAGTTATTTATAGTGTGCATTACAAATTACAAATTTTATTACAAAATACTATACCAAGATAACAAATTCGACAACTGAATTGGTATTTTAATAAAATATTATTTATACATTTTATACTATTATTATCACAGACGTCTTAAAGATGTTCTAAGGACAAAATCCCGAGACACCGAGTGTTGTCTACGTACTACCATTTGATTATAATATATAATCAATGGTACTACGTTATAAAGTGTAATATTTAAATAGTCAACGAGCCTTTTTAAATCGAAGACTGTATACGTAGAATACAATATTTCTTCTATGCTTATAACATTACATTGTGCCGTAGGCGTTATGCCTGTATGTGCGCTTAGTAGTAGGTAGTCTAGTCATATTGATAGCAAAAAAAAAATACAAATAACATAATGATAACACAATATACAATGGCGTTCGTTTATTTCCAAGTGTCTCCATACTGTTGATTTTTACACACAGCATACTATTGGTACAGTAACAACGACACACAACCATAGTATGCATCAAGGGATCAATAATTTAAATTTATTTACAAACCTTGTCCATATATTGTGCTTTATTTGAGTTATCCCTTCCGTTTATAATAATATATATATATATATAATATCTACAGACGTACCTCTAATTTTGTCAACAATGACATTAATTGTTTTCTCCGATTTCGGTGAAAATAATGTTCAAATGGCAAATACGTTTTATAGGTACCAGATATTAATCTGCATGAGAAAGAAATTCATCTATGAGAAGCCAACATCTGATTTATTTTAAATATTTCAAAAAGACATATCGACGTTTTTCGAAGTCAAATTAAAACAAACTATTTTATGCTAACGTGATATTGTAACTAATAAATGTATTATTTGTTTTCATAATGGTGGTTTGAAACATTATAAATTTCAGTGATGAACCATTATAAGTCCTTGAACACAAAATTACTAAAGACACGCAGACAGTTTAGTCATTAACCATTAATATCATATTTCACCAGTATCAGTGTACCTATATACCTATATACCGTATAGACATAAAATATATATTTAAAAATATACATAGGTACTAATATATGCCTATATATATATTATATATGTGTGTGTGTATGTATACGCCATGATAAAACAGTTATAAACAAATTTCTATAAACGTGCAACTTAAAATTTAAGTGGGTAAGTAAATATTTTATATTTTAAATCAAAACCTAAGCAACAAATTAGTTAAAATTACTTTATAGTTGAATACCTATAAACGTATAGTGTAATATAATAATAATCTGTATTCTGTTTCCTTTACAAGTATAGGTAGATATTATTTTTGTTTACCGATAGCAGGCCAGTTCAATAAAACTAAACGTCAACCCTAAACCACACACAGTTTTTAAACAATATACCCTATATATTATTATTATAACCCTATAATAATGAACTATAAAATATGTTATATGTATGTATATTAATTATAACTGAAACAGCATAAAACTACTCTTATACATATATATATATATATATGGGTGTAAAGCTGAGAATTTGTTTAACAATTAAAACGAGAAAATGCATGATGTTTAATGCGTAAAAAACGTTCAACCAACATATTTTACAAGGGTCACAATAAGCCATTATTTTTATGATGAAAAGTTATTTTTTTAATTTTCTTTTCGATAATTCGATTTTCATAAGCCTATTTTCTATTTATTGCTATACAAATACGGAATAATATAGGTAATAAAAACGGTTTTGTATAGTTGGGCATAAATAATACACTGACTAAACTACTAAATTACTTGATTATTATTATTATTTTTTTTTTTCAACATTTAAATACGAACTTAAAATTGCATATTTCCAATTGAATCACTGATAGTATTTACGTGAATAATATTAACAACAAAGGTCATAATGTTCACTTAGTCTATAACGCGTTAACGGGTTTAGTTCAAATAGTAAATACCCACGCAATACATTTTTAAATTTTAATACAAGTAATATTTGAGATTTAATTTTAAAAGAGTTTATCTAATATTCCTTATTTAATATAATACAGTTATTTTTTACGACTTTTAAATTATTATTATTTAAATGTAACTGCAATAAACGGACATATTTTCAGTTTTCCTAATTAATCCACGTACTACAAAGATATTTTATGAGAAATAAGTAGACGTTCTTATGATATGTTACGCATATGTAATTTGTACAAATAATATTGTACATAATTTCTAACCAAATGATATATTTTGGTCTCTATAAACGATTCGTGATTTTCAATTATATGTACTTAATCGATATTTATAATCTAATTTCGACTGTAGAAATACCTATATCATAAATTAATTAATCATTTTTAAATGTCAAAATTAAAATTAATTATTAAAAAATAATGAACGAAGTCTTAAAAGGACATCGCACCGCATTTGTTGTCTCCGTCCATCTGATGTGAAATACAACAAAATTACATAACGAAAAACAATAAATGTGGTATCTACATTACATGAGTTAAACACCCATTACTAATTTTAAAATGGAAAATATTTTTCAGAAAATGACATATCCTTTTTGTAAAATATTGTGTATCAATGAAGTTACAGAGTTTTAAGTTTTCCTTTTTTTAAAAGACTGTAACTTCTTTGATAAAGAATATTTTGCAAAAAGTATACGTCATTTTCTAGAAAATATTCTCCTTTTAAAATCGGTAATAGGTGTTTTAACTCCAATTTTAACGTAGACACCACATTTTTTTGTTTTGTGTAGTGTAATTTTGCTATATTGCTTATTAGACGAACGGAGACAACAAATGTGGGTGCGACGTCCTCTTAAGTCACGAATAAAATGGCCTAGTTTACACCGTGTACTTGATACGCGTACCAAGCGTTTAATCCGCATTAAGGTTTCGGTGTAAACAGGAGCGCATCGATATAGTCTGATACGATCGAGCAACGCGTATCAGACCAAATTCGAGGCGCACCGAACACAAAAATCATTTATTTAAGGTTATATTTGTGGTTGGTTTTTTTTTTTCAAAGTTCTATTAGCGGACCTTTACATTTAAATATTATACTTTTAATTCTATATAATTCCAAATAATTGAATGTTATGTTTTGGTAATGTGTACCAACTACCATGACCTACACATTATGTAATTTCATATTGACAATTTAAACACCGGTAAATGTAAATATTTTCTATATCAGTAGTATGATACACAAACAATAAGTACATTTTATATTAGTTTTTTTATTATAAAATACAAATTAATGGAATAACAAAATAGGTATTATTATACTTACCATCCTAATCAGCTGAACTATTATATAATATTATATCCGATATCGTATATACTATTAGGTGTAAGTACTATTCGATATAATAATTAACATTCGTACGTATACCTATATAATTATAGTTAACTTTAAAATATTAAGAATTAGAATCTATATATATAATTCTGTAATATATCTGTATATAATTATAAATTTTTTTAAAAATATTTTATATCTCAAATTAGTAACTATGTAAACAAATTTAAATTATTTAATACGTTTTGATTGTACGCTTATCTTGAATTATTTTGTATATGGCTTGTTCTTACATTGAAATATGTTCATCATTGATAAATCGTTTTTGTTAAATTTATATTACTGCAGACTTAATTTTTACAATAAAATATTAATTAAACAAAAATTCAGTGGAAAAAATGTTGAAATTTTGTAGGTGAGTTTTATTGGTTAACGTTGGTCGAATCGTTCTCACTATATAATTTATATTAAAACATTATTAACCAGGGACGTACATACTTATCAATCAGGCATCGTTCACATTAGCTTAATTTAACACTTTAGTACTTTACTATTATAATTTTTTGTTCTTTACAGTAAATAATAGTTAAGTATATTATATCGAGCTCCATTCAAAATTATTTTATAATTATTCATCCGTTACCACTTGTCAGTATGTTATGCGATCAACGAAGTTCTTTCACCCTAAACTTGTTGCCTTCTTTTGGAAACTACTTTTCGACTAGAAAAATTGGTCCAATCGTTACATGTTTATCCATATTTCGATATAGAAAATGTAATATCTTAAGTACTTTGAAGCTATCATTTCTGATTTTTTTTTCTGCTGTAGGTATACATTCAATATAGATACTTCTGCAATTTAATAAACACGAGTAGCACATTATATTTTATAATTACATTAAAAAATTCAATTAAAAGTATATTGTTAACAAAGTATAGCTGTACAATTTCGCTGACGAATAGTTAACAAAACAAAAATACCATTAATGAATTTCATAAAAAAATAGATTCATACCTACCACCAAGCACCAGTACCACCACATTATAATATTGAATGTTTAAATTATTATTTAGTACGAGATAACTAGACATCGTATTGATTGTTAAAACTAACACAAAACAATTATATCAATTTAATTGTACCGCATAATCAAATCCATACCGCAAACTGACAACTGTTAATGCAGTAATAAATATGTTTGTTTCGATATCTAAATAATAATAATAATAATAGTTCAATAAGTGTGTATACCTAAATAGTTTAATTTTAACTTTGAATCTATGTATTATCGTATTGATAAGAACATTATCTGTATGAAATGAAAAATCAAACACAATAATATTCAATTGAGCATGATATCCATAGGTAATACGTATATTAATATGATTTATTCTGATCCGGTTTGTACAAAGAGACTATAAACACCATTTAAGTTGTATTTATACAAAACATAAATTATTTTTTACTCAAAATATTTTAAACAAAATGAATTAAAATTATGTTTATGTACACTAGCTACACCAACTAGTGCCCAGTTGCACGAAAACAGTTCCGTAAACTGCGTTAACACGATAAAATATCGGTTTTGTATATTATTACAAGATATAGAAAAAATTGTGTTTAATGAAAGTATTGTAAATAGTAACAGCGCTCATTTGATAATGGGTTGTATATACATTGTAATTGTGTACATTAAAATATGTGTACAAAATTAAAATTTACTAGAAAATATATTTATTATTTATATATCTACTTTCAAGGTGGTTTTGCCTGTTGTTTGGTTGTTTGTAAAAATAAAAACTTTAAAGTATTACGGTTGTCGTGATAAGAAAATTATAATTAAACGATAAGGAAACTGTTAAACAGAACTGCACATTTTACAGAACCAAAATCAGATCTCCAACTTATCGATTTGATAATCTTGTATTTATCTAGGTATCTATTTTACAGAACAGTTTTTTAATTTTGCAGACTGATAACTAGTTATCGGTTCTGTAAAATTAAAAACCGTTCTGTAAAATAAATAGATATATCAAATATACTGTTTTCGAATCGATTAGTTGTAAACCCGATTTCAGTTCTGTAAAATTTGCAGCGCTGTTTAAGTTTCCTTATTATTTTGTTATCACGAAAAAACATCAATTTATAATTTTTATATTTATCATTTTGTCTTTTTTCTTGTTTAATCTTTGATAACATTAAATGTATATACACCGTTTACCATGTAAGTGGTTATAACATCATTAATAAATACTATTTACAATTGTTTCATGAAACGCAATTTGTTTTATAACTATTGTAATACACAGGACCGATACTTTATCGTGTCGACAGTTAATAAATCTGTTTTCATGCAACCGGGCACACTACTTGCGTTGCAATGTGAACATAGATAATACCAATTTGATAAGTGATAGTCTATTTGCGTCCCTGAAATGGAGATGTATTTCGGTCATAATGCATGAAATATAAACATATATACATTATTTAAAAAAAAAAGCGTTTACAGCAATAATAATCCATGAAGAATTATACAAAATATAAAATAATACAGCTACTTATTTTTAGACACAAAATTTAACACGATGGTATTATATAACCAGGGGCGATTTAAGAGGGGGGGCGTGGAGTGGATTTTGCCGACTACATTTTTTTTTTGTGTTTTAACATATTAATGAAGGGATTCTATGCAAAACGCATTATTGTCAAAAAATGATTTTTTCAGGAAATGTGATTAAAGTAAAAATGGAAATTAGCATGATTTGGAAAAATATTAGGAAATAGTTCGTTTTGCATAAAGTCAGATGTTTAGCGTATGATTTAATACAGGAAATAACACGTTCAGAAGGAGAATGGTTTCAGCACGATAAAAATATTGCTGGAAATATAGGTACGTTTTTAAAATAATGACATATTTCAAATGCAATTTAGGCTTCAAAATCAAAAAACGATAATCTCAATCAATTTATCAGCGATTTTACTATAAGAATCAATATTTAACTCGATTTTGTCAAAAATGGCAATAGTACATTTTGCATAGAAATCCTTTATTTTTCTTTGTTTACGGACAAAAGGAAATTTAATAACATTGAAATAGATGTGCAGCATACAATTTTTGCAATTGCATATGATTAATAATTATTGGTTAAATAATGTAATAAAATGATAGATAATAATATACTAGGTATATCATAATACAATAAAAATAATCATTAGTAATCATTAATTGTGGAGAGAACAAACGACATAATATTAAATATTCCTATTATTATTATTAATTATGTACAGGTCGATAACAAGCACGAATGCCGACTGGCCGTTTGGACATCAATATTTTCTATTTTTAGAAATTGTTACTTGGGAAACAATATTATCGCATTATTATGACTTGACGACCGCCCGCTTGCATGATCAATATTACAAATCGGTTTTATGGTTTTTATTAAAATATTATATAAATATACATGAATATAATCATCATCAAATATATTATATATATATATATATACAATTATACAAATATACACATCAATTTTACCATATTATTCTGAAGTCATAGCTACATATAGATAATAGATATAATATATTGGTATATTCCCTTAGCTTGTGGTACCTACAGGCAGGCGTAGATAACGAAATGTTTTGATTGTCCGACTACCGAGAATAATGGTAATGGTCGGCTAAATCGAGCGTATGTACTGTATTTTATAAATTTATTATGAAAGTATGGAACCCGTATTAATAAATATTGCAATACATTTTACACACAATATGGTAATTAGTGTGATATCTGCGAATAATCGTAATTTCACGGACAATTTTTTAAAACAAAAACAATGTAGTGTTTTACAGAAAATGCCGACCACTATAATAATTTTAGTTTTAGGGATATGAGAATGTTTAAAAATGCCGACCACAAATGCCGGTTGCCGACATTTGAGGAGTGTGTAATCCCCCCCCACACCGCCCTAAAATCGCTCGGTATATAACGGAATTTTAAAATAACGAAATAAGTTGAGATAAATTTAAAAGGTAAACTTTGATAATTATCGCTGCGAAATTATGAGCAATGAATAAATATGAAAATGAGATGAAAAAACTTATTATTATAATATAAATTATTAATTTTCTATTAAATTGTAATGTTATGTTACCTATTATATTATGCATATTAAATGTGAATTAAATGAATCGTAAAACGAAAATGTACACTTATTCAGACCCGAGAATAGAGACGCAAGTAGGTCATACGCTGATATATTTTTGGGGGACGCAAGGGGCAACAAGTAGTATGCACCGTAGATAACAGTTTTGGGTATTTGATTTTTCGCGGACGCAAATTGATAAGAATTTGGGACGCAAGTGGTGTACGCCGATCGGGCAAAAAGTATCACAAGTACTAAAATATAAAAACCAAAAATACGTATTAGGTTGGTAGGATTGTAGGTATTTTTCAGTAGGTTTCTCAAGTCCAGGTAGACAATATGCCTCATACGCGTATAGTAAAAGGAAACCGATATAATATATTATAACCCTCGTCGAAACGGTCGGTCCTGGTTTTACAACCCCTCCTCCTACTCTATACATCATGGGTCGCGGAGAAGAAAGGAAAGAAGATGAAAAAAATAGTTTCTTTATTATTATTATTATTATTATTATACCACCAAAGGGAAACTCGACAACCCTCCGAAAAGCACAGCTGCAAATAACATTCTTTCATCCTTCGGCCAAGACCGTTGCCATATAATAATGGTATAAATGTATGCATTATTCATACACACACACACACACACACACACACATGTATATTTGTTTAAATTTCATAGATTTACCAATTAATTATTTAGTATAAAGTATTTATAACTAAGAAAAATTACTAAACACGATTATCAACCAAATAAAATATAATAATTTTTCATGTATACATTATATCGACGAACGACACCTATAATATTATTGTTCCAACTTCAAAAACGCAAAAACCTTAATAATTTGATTCATTTTTTCAAATTCTTGTAAAAACATATGAGAAAATGTATTAGCAACGATTTATGAACTGCAATAATATATATACGGATAGAATAGCCGTAGGTACATTAAATAACGTATTAGTTACCGATAGCGAATGGTTAAATTAATAAAATAAAAAATATATACCTACACGTATGCATATTGCATATATAGCAACTACTAATATAACGTTATAACTTTACAAAAATAAAAAATTTCAAAATATATTAGGAAATATAAGCATAATTAACTATACATACAATATACAAGTGTACCCTATTTAATACCAATTGTATATTTTATAAAACTATTTAAATTATATAGGTACCTATTGAAAAAATAAACAATATTTTTAATTATATATAATTGTACATACATGTTCTTGGGACATTCAAGAAAACGTCGTTTCCTCGAAAAAATTTCTTATGTGTCAAATTTACTTAATTGAGAAATTTTCATCTCCTTGAATTAAAAAAAAAAAGAAGAAGCTATAGGTGTTATAGGAAAATCTCCAATGATAATAAAAATCTGTTTTATAAATGGAAAAGAAAACCTATGTGCAAGTTACAAAATGTTTTTGAAATAGATACGCATCTTATGCGATATAGGTAAAATGCATATAAAATAAAACATTTATAGGTTTTGTATTTTGATATTAGCTATTTGTGTATTCTTGATATAAAATGAAGTTTTAGTCTATTGGAGGTACTGGATTAGCCGAAGAAACGACGAAATAAGAATTAAAAAGACAACGCAAGAAAAATGAATTATTATAAAAATGTACGACTGTATTGATATCGAACAACCGGTAACTTTTGGTATATATCTATCAGCATAGTTCACCGTGTCTACCGACTACTGATATAAATTGTAAACTTGGATACTACAAATTTTGACAATTCTCAACTTTGTCCAGTGTGGTTATTATCGTGGTTGGCGAACGCGTTATTGTTACATATAATCAGTTCTCAAAAAGTCAAATTATGATTTTTAAAAACCACAGAATTGTTTTATTCTGTGATTAAACTATGGTTACTATGATATCATATTGTTATCATGTAATTTAATGATGGACAGACACGGATTGTATATCTAATATCTAAAGCACTCGTGAAGAATATTACATAATATTTTATTTTAATTATTAACCACTGCTAATAATAAAAGTAAACATTTGTCTGAGAATTGAGACGGTTTAATGTTACAAGTACGTGATGTGCACGCGCGAAAATAGTAAGAGTTTAGATTAATTGACATTCAATTTATCTTCTGTAATCAATGTCAATTGATTTGTGTAGTGGAGTATTAACAATTTATTAATATTTCATTACTATAGGAAATACGTGAAACTAGAAACGTCGATTTTTGGATTGTTATACTTGATAACATATTTTAAATCGTCATTTAATGAAAGACAATATAATATAAATAGTTCATAAGCTATGGGTATATTCTTTTATCCTGGGGAGAAAAGTACGAACTAGAATCAATTTATTATAAGACATAAAAAAATTACATCATCTTAAAACGCTTCTCTTCGGAATCTAAAAAAGCTGGTCAACATACTAGGGTGGGAGTAGTGATGTAGTATGCGGGTATGCGCGGGTATACGCCGCATACCCACTTCTTAAATTTTAACAAGTACAGGTATACCGAAGAAAAAAATTCAACATCTTGGGTATGTTGCAGAAAATGTGCGTATACCTATTTCTCAAAAATATTGTTAATGATATTTTCATAATAAGAAATTATTGTAGGTTTTGAAATAAAATCCTAGAATTACTTGTAATGATTAATCGGTATCAGGAAAAAAAAGCTAAAGAAAAAAAGCTAGGAAAAAAAGCAAACGGAAAAAAATGCAATATTTTATAAGTACCTATTTACCATTATAATAAATACTTAAAAACGTAACTGCCAAGTATATTAGATATTTTCGTAATATATATATAACATTTATCATATTAACTATAGGTATTTCAGTTTTTAAAAATCAATATTTTTTGGTTCTGGGTGGGTTCTGTACCCCTGGATCCCCCCTCCCACATAAATATGCCACTATATATTTTATAATAGATATATTTAACAGTATTCTATATTATAATATTGAAAAAGCACATATTTTATTCTTTTACGCCTAATCTTGTGTCTACTGAATACCTATACTTTTTTATTTTCAAGCCCCACTGTCATTGAAAAATCTTGTATTAATCTATTATGAATTATGATATTAATATAGTATAATATAAACATTACATAAATAATGTCATTTTCGTTGGGAATAACAATATATAATAGAGATTATATCAACCAATATTTTATAATATATAGATTAGATTTGCAGTTAAAAGAAAATGTCAATGTCAATTATCTGATTTATTATTTGGAAAATTAGTCCAAATGTGTATAGGTAGTATAATAATATATACCTACCTAATAAAATAATATAATATGTTCAGTCGCCTTCTATAAAAGTTCACCATATTACAAGTTATCAGACGCCCGCAGACCAAGTATATAGCTGTAAAAGAAATTTTCAATTATTACATTATTTTAAATAATATACTCGTATATTATAATATAGCCGAAGCAATCAAATCGAATAAAGGTCAGATAAAATTATCCATAATAGTTATATGTACGTATTACATTACAAAACTAAAATTTTTTTATAATTTTTATTATTATTATCTTGCATCATTTTTAAGTTTAACTTATACGTATATAACTATAAAACAGCATTTTTTTTCTTATTTCTCGTTTTATAATCCCCATAATAAAACCTAAGTACTTCAATATTTTAACTGTCACCGTTTTGTTTCATAAGTATTTATAACAATGTACCAGGTAAATATGTAAATTGCATTTTTTCCTAGATTCGATAAATCACAGACGAGTATCACGAACCAAGATACTATAAGTATCTTAGTTCGTGAGAGTATGAATATTTTAGATTAGGTTAGACTGGTTAAAGTATACTGATACTAACGTAGTAGTGTATTTAGCATTTTTATTTTGTAACAGATACGACGAAAAACAGAAACCTCCTATTTATCAATATTGACTACCTTTAACAGCTATTGGTAATTGATATTTGGAAAAAAATATGTTTTACTTAGTTATGTGCCACTCATTTTTATGAAATTAATTAATTTTTTTTTTATGCATGTATACACTTTTTAGATAGAAGGGGCCGAGTAGGTTTTTCAGTTAAAAATCTTTCCGATAGGAATTTATTATAGTTACTATTTTAAAATGGCACATATTTTATTTCCTTATTAGTTCTTTGAGCGTAAAGAAAGATAACATAAACTAACGGAAAATTTTAATAAATCGGCAAATAATACTACACCGAGCATTCTATCGAAAGAAATGATTTATTATTGCTTTCAAATTCAATACATTCATCACTAGTATCTCGTTCGACGAGCAAAGTGCTTCCAGCCCCTACTAACTGAATTTTTCCTTATGAATTTATGAATAAAGTCTTCCGTTCTTGAAAAGTTATCCATAGAAAAATAAAAATGAGATCACAATTAAAAAACCACTATAAGATGTATACAACATATCAGTGATGGCTATACATGATGTACAATGGAAAGGGGGACAAAAACAGTGGCGTCATTTCAGTTTTTGAAAGGGGAGCAAAAGTTTTGACCGGCTCAAATAACTGAAAAAAAAGTAGTCTAAATATTTTTGGTATTAAAAATTAAAAACAAAATTCGAAAAATTTCGGATAGTATCGGTTTGTTAGACAAGCGATATACTTAATTTAAAAAAATCAAATCCCGAGGAGGGGGGCGATCCACCTATTGCCCCACTTATAACCGCCACTGCAATATATACATATACATATCTCATTTCCTACCACTCAGAATCCAAAACTTCACTCTCCTGGTACAGTTAAAATTGAAATTGCTTTATGTAATGAACTCGTTAAATTTTATGCACATTTTGAAAACCCTACCTAGTAAGATATTACTATTATAATATTACAGTATTAACGTTTTTTCAAAGTATGTTAGATAACTACATCGTGGTAGATATTCATATTATATTAAAAATATTTTAAAAGTGGGTGCCTATTTAATTAAAATTTGTATTTATTAAAAAATATAATATACAAGTGTACATAACTCTATAAACAAAATTTTTAGGGAGGAGGCATGGAGAAAACCCCTCCTTATATGTTTATATAGGTTTTCATGCACATACCCATAAATTATTTTAGGACTATATCAGTGGGTGGGAACACTTCGATCTTAAGATAGGATATATAAATCCATAAATTTAATAAAACCGGATACCGTCAAAAAATGTTTTATAAAAGCCGGGTTTAATTTAATTTTGAACCAACCAATAGATGACCCTTTACTTGATAACGATTTTAAATTGATATGTTTTACAATAAATGAAAAAGTAGATAGTGAAGAATATGTTAAAACTTCGATAAGCATTTATGTACCTACTAATAATATTGATACCGATAACATTATGAATTCAAAAGACGCAGAACAATCCAGTTCTGATGACGAAAATGATAACGTAACGTGTACATTATCGACATTGGATAGTAATGATATTAAAACGCATAAAAATGCTCTTGTTGAAATAAAACGTTTAGAAATGTTTGAATTGTATCAAAATAATTGCAATGAACTTGTAGAATCCATTCTGAATGTGAAAAATTTAATGGAAAAGAAGTTGGCATGTAAGATAAGAAAAAACATTAAAAGAATTTTGGAAGAGTACGTAAATAAAAATGTATTGTAATTTTTAACTACATATAATAAAAAGTTGGTAAAATGTAATAAATTTATTGTAACTTTTTTTTGTCAACCTATATTAAATGGTAACCCTATCTAAAATGGAAAGAATATTCGGTCCCGATCGTTTCCATATTGGACAGGTTTTAGTGTATAAGGTTCAATTTATGTTTGTTTTGCAACTTAACAAATAATGATTTTATATGGCTAATTAATTTGTTAAATATCTATATTTTGATCTTTCAATATTACCAAACCAAAATTTATACTTAAAATTGTTTTAAAGAAATACAATGCTTAAGAGGACACTACACATACATATCCAAATAAGAGATTGAAAATTAGTTTTACGCCAACATAAAATACCGAGGCCACAATTAAAATTAAATCATCAAAATGTTTATCTCACATATAAAGGATAAAACTAAATCTGTGATGTAACGATTTTATTTTTGTATAAAGTTAATTTGGTGTTTTTATTTTGATTGTAGCCCAGGTATATTATGTTCACATAAACATGTTTTTTAAACAAATATCGTGATTACACAACAAGAATACAGACACGGAAATATTTTAAAAAGCGAGTGTGTGGCATCTTCTTAATATCTAACGGAAGCATACTATATACCTACATTCGGATCTATAGAGATTCATAGATTTTACTCATCAAATCCTACTCGATACGAAAGACAAAAAGTGTAAATATGCACAAAGAAAAAACAAATCAAATTACAAATTTAAAAAAAAAATACTAAATAGTGTTTAATTCGTTTTGATATAATATATTTAACCACATCAAAAATATAGTGTTATAGACTATAGTAAATAATTTGTGTACATTTCGAGTTTCTGGTATTATCATTTTAAATAATTTTCATTCATTTTTGGTAGCGTTTCTTTACGCGTAGGAAAACTACTATGAAAATCGAATAATTACCTACTATAATAACAATAAAGTACCTACCAACTAAAAATAATTTTCATCAGAAAGCTCTTCACTTAAAACCTCCTTTTATTCAAAAATGTGTACATACATATAAAAAAACAGATTATATTGTACAACCAATAAAATCGATATACACTCAAAATCTAAACTAATAACATATTCTATAGTCTTTGTTTCACTATTAATATAACAATTAATAACAATATAATCAATGTTATATTTATAATTTATCAATCTTCAAGTTTGAATGATAAACAAAGGCTTATACAAGGGCGGGCAATTGACCTCCCCCCCTATTCACAAACAAATTGGAGTAAAGAGATTTTTGTTTTTTTTTGGATCATTATTACCCAATAAATTGCCCAGTCTTCCACCCTTCCAGAATCTTTGTACCCGTTATTGATAATAGATATATACAATTTTACTTACTTACTTAAGAATAATTTATGTGTATAATATTATAGAGAAGTTGTGTCTGTGATTATCGTTATCACTATGGATAAGTTCTCCTCAGTATTATCCATAATTCAACTATAATTGAAAAAACACTAGGAAAGTTGGAATATTATTTTTCTGTAGAGTATATTAAAACAAATGCCAATTATTATTTCGTCAATTAAATTTAATTTATCCGACTCTAAATTTGAAAGCTTCTAGCAGACGTTCGATTGTAAAGTTGAGTGTATACTTAGAAATTAGAACCGTCAACCAAGTATGAAATAGGGAACGTTCCATAAAATATATAACACCCACTATAGCTACCTAAACTACAGTTCTTTCACAATGAAAATAATTATCCAGTGAGTCTGCAGTTAGTTATCACAATAGATATGTGTTAAAATATTATAATAACACAGATTTGTGTCGATTAGAAAATCTTATGATTACATTGTCATAATATTATAGTACTATAAATATTACTGTATTTAGATAGGTGCCTAAATTTCTTGTTATTTACGAATTTATGATAACTGAAGACTGAAGCATGTACTTTCGATTTTTAGGTTTCCAATCTTCAGTGAACTCAAGATCCGATAAATTGAATAAAATTAATTAATAGAACTAGTTAATTAGAAATAGTTAAGGCATATTCTCCAAAGTCTGAGCATTTATTTTAGACTCCCGAGTCACATTTAGTTGGCGTTTGGTCGGTGCATACAGAGTGCAAATACCATATTTAAACTATGTACGGCTCCTGGTCGGTTAATTTAACGAAACCGTGACCGAAACGTTCATGGGTTTAATAAATAACCATCCAAAAAATGTTTTCGTTCTCGATCGGTTCATTTAACTCATAGGTTCTCAAACTTATTTCATCTACCGCCCACTTTGATAATCAAAAATTTTCTAGCGCCCCCCCCCCCCAAAAAAAAAATATTTTAACTTACCATCTGTTATGTCTTTTAAAAACAGATATTACAATTATAATATATAAATATGCCATATCCTATTTCTGAGTTCTAACATAAATTTTAAATGAGCTTTTTGGATGACAGCAATTAAAACGCATACTTATTCATATTTAAAAGTATTTTTATTAAAACGAAACATTTATTATTAA